>JAUCMX010000004.1:18949164-18959164 GCA_033459395.1 Hemibagrus guttatus
CCATACCAAGATGTAATATGGGAATAAGGCAAGCTGGCGGAGGTGTCATGCTTTGTGCAATGTTCTGCTGGGAAACCTTGGGTCCTCAAATTCATTTATCACGTACAAAAGACGACAGGTAGTGAAATGCTTTTTCTGACTGTCCTTGTTGCAAGAAAGGAACATAAAAAAAGGTTATGAATACATAAAAAAGACTTGGCCTCCAAATCCCCCAGATCTCAATTCAATTGAGCATCTGTGAGATGTGCTGTACAAACAAGTCCAATCCACGGGAGGTCCCACCTCGCAACTTACAGGAATTAAAGGATCTGTTGCCAACATCTTGGTGCCAGATACCACAGCCCACCTTCAGGCAGCAAAAGGGGGACCAACACAATATGGTGGTTTTGCCTGATTCAAGTGCAAGTGGTTTTGCCTGATCTGTGTACATCACAACATCAAACAAATGAAAGAAAAAGACAACAGTTCTGAAATTTCTTAAAAATCTAAAATAAAAACTAGAATACTAAAAGTATTCTAAAAGTCTACTAAAAGTCATTAGACCCCTGATTTAATACTTCATAGAGCCACCTTTTGCTTAATTTAAAGCCATTAATCGTAATGTACTAGCTTTGCACACCTAGATTGGGGAATATTTGCCCATTTTTCTTTGAAGACTTGCTCTAGTTTAGTCAAATTGTGGTGAGTGGCAATGGACTGCTCTCTTCAGGTCCATGCACAGATTTTCTACAAGATTTAAGTCAGGGCTCTAACTTGGCCAGTCAAGTACATTCACCATCCAATGTTAAACCACTGCGTTGTTGTTTTGGCAGTATGTTTAGGATCATTTTCGTGTTGGAAGGTGAATGACCATCTTCAGCTGTCTAGAAGAGGAATGCAGGTTTTCCTCAAGAATTTGGATGTACTTGGAAGCATCCATTTTCTCTTCAATCCTAACCAATCGCCCAATCCCTTCTGAAAGGAAACACCCCTACAACAAAATATTGCTACCACCATGCTTCCCAGTAGGTATGGTGCATTTTGGGTGGTTTGCTGTATTTGCTTTCTGCCAAACATAGCACTTCAAGTTCAGTCTAAAAGGTCAATTTTGGTCTCATCAGACCATAGCACCTTTTGCCAGATGGTATCAGAGCATTCCAGGTGAGTTTTTTGCATAGCACACATGAGACCTAGTGTGGCACTTTTTCAGGAATAGCTTCTTTCTTGACACCCTGCCATACAGGCAAGCTTTGTGTAAAGCTTGCAAGATAAACATGCACAGACCGACCAGTCCCAGCCATAAAGTCTTGAAAGTCCTTCAGAGTTGCCTTTGGCCTCTTGGTAGCTTCTCTGATCAATGTCTATTACTGTCAAACTTGACAAACTTTTAGCTGTTTGCAATGAACAAATCAAACAAAAGCAACTGAAACTCAACAAATGCTTCAAGTGGATGCAACTTTTAATGAATTCTAGTCACAAAATTATTCAACCACCTCATGTTAATCATAAGTACTTAAGTAGAGCACCCTTTTGCTGTTATGACCGGCTGCAAACAAGGTGAATAGCCAGACACCAGCTTCTGTCAGTTTTCCTGAGAAGTCTTAGACCATTCCTCTTGAGCTTTGGCCTCCAATTCTATGGGGTTTCTATAAGGTTCAAGTCAGAGGACTAATGGCCACTGCAGAATATTCCAGGACTACTTCTGCAACCAAGCCTTGGTGGAATTTGAGGTTTGCTTGGGATCATTGTCCTGTTGGAAGGACCAGTAAAGTCAAAGCTTCAGCTTCCTCACAGACAGCATTCTTTCTCCAAACATGACAAGACTTATAAATGAAATCACTGCCAAAGAATTCTATTTTTGATGCACTGTACCAGAGTTTATTGTTATAAAAAGAGGTTGATTTGTTCAGATGAAAATTTGTAAATTTTGATAATAAACATGATATGCAATAGGGGTTACATAATTTTGTTTTGTATTTATCAAAATTGTATGTTAGCACATCAGTTCAACTTTTCAATACAGTCAAAAGTATTAGTCAGTATTTCTTCTTCTTTCAGCTTTTCCCTTCAGGGGTAGCCACAGCGAATCATCTCTCTCCACCTATCCCCATCTTCTGCATCCTCAACACTTGCACCCACTAGCTTCATATCCTCATTTACTCCATCCATATACCTCCTCTTTGGCCTTCCTCTTTGCCTCCTGCCTGGCAGCTCCATGTCCAACATTCTCCTACCAATATACTCACTCTGCCTCCTCTGATCATATCCAAACCATCTTAATCTGGCCTCCCTAACTTTGTCCCCCAAACGTCCAACATGAGCAAGAGTCAGAGATAGAGGCAGCAGAGCTGAAGATGTTGAGGTTCTCTTTGGGAGTGACAAGGTTGGACAGGATTAGGAGCGAGAACATCAGAGGGACACTCTGAAGGATATGCTTCATTTTATGAGATTTAAATATTTGTCACCTTATCTTTGTTGGAGATCTGAACTGTGTGATGGATATAACAATGGATCATTCAAAAACTATTTTGAGTTGTATGACTAAAACTGGCTATATAGATCAATGGAGATTTTTATTTTGTAACAAAAAACAAACATTCTCTATCTTTTCACATGTCCACCTGACATGTTCACCTATCCACCTGACATGTTCACCTATCCAAATACAGATTAATGATTTTTGTTTGGAGGCTAGACTCAACTTTACTTTCAGCCTTTTGCCAACTCTCATCTCTCAAACAACTTTGTTCAATCACCATCATTACTGAGGGATACAGTAAGAGAGTGCATTCAGTAACAAAGTAAAGAGACAAACAGTGGAGAAACTTATTTCTTAGGGATAAATAGGGATAAAATAGTTTAATAATTTAATGATTTTTTTTTTTACCCACTCCTTTTTGTTTCTCTATTTTTGTAAAACTGCTTTGAGACAATGTCCATTGTAAAAGGCGCTATACAAATAAATTGAATTGAATTATTGACTCTATATAGAAAATTGACAATATTATTTATCAACAGAAAAAAACTAAGCATGACCTGGTGCATGCTTGTGCTGCAGAGGTTCTGTAAACATACAGAAAAAAGAATCAAGAAAATGCAGTAGGTCCATAAGAAATTATTTTAATTACTTAAAAATACTATTCAGATTTGTATACTTCTGCATTTCCACATGATGATTCTCTTGTGTCAAAATATCTGGCTAATGTGAGCTTCCCCCACAGGAAAACAAGACCAAAAGTGGAATCTGGACCCTAAAATTGGCTATACTAATACTTCTTAGAATGTCCAATCATTCACTTGAACAGTTGAAACTCAACATCACACTTGTCCTGAGGTCCTGACCCCCCCCCCCCCCCCCTTCTCTGTCCATTGTCCATACAAATAAAAGTGAATTGAGCAAACTTACAAAAAATTGTTCACTGGTTCCAATCCCCAAATATAGAATGGTGTGAAGCAGAGGCTAATTAAAGTCAAGCTCACTTGCTTTATCAATCACAATGAAGACGCCATTCTCGCAATTTCAGTTCATGTTCAGTAGTAAGATCAACTCTCGAGATACACAGTCATCTCAAACAAAGCTTTCAACTTACTGAGTTTTCTTTGCAGAACCCCTTATGCAACAATCACTTATTTCCAGTCACAAAGCTAGACTTTACTTATGAGCAATGGCAGAGCCTGGACGTTATTAAACGCAATAAAATAAAAATCCTTCAAAAATAATTTTAGGATATCTTCAGGTTTCTCACTTCAACCAAGCTCAGAGCTCTGTATTCTCACAACTAACCCAACATTGGCTGTTTTACCAGTCCCCCTTAAACCTTAATAGCCTAATTTCAAACAAATGCAATTTAATTATATAATTTCTATTAATATATCTTGGAAAGATAAAAGGAAATTGTGTAGAAGAACTGGGAACCGACATATCTGAGAATATCAGGGATAGAGCTACTGACAGTTTGAAAGAAACTTCATTTCATGTATGACTGATTTAGCTGAAAAATCTCAATCATTCATTAAAGTAAGATCAAACTGACTAAACTGCATCAGTCAAAGAATTTTGTTCCTGAACTTTTGTGGTTTGTTTAGATTGAATTTTGAAAACCGAAGTCATGCTGCCATATTTTTTAAGTGAAGGTCTTTTTTCTAGCCACGTGTCTGTGAAAGCCATTCTTGTTTTCGTTCAGGGTATTTTTTGCTAATTACTTTCTTCATTATAGTGGAAGCTAGTGTACCAATTTTTCCCTACTTGGTTTAAAATATGACAATATGTTTAAATCTGTTGTTTCTTTGTTAATTTTTTTTATCTGAAACCCAAAGTGTAAAGCAAAAACTAATTATTTAGCCTTGTTCTTCCAATACTTTCATAGTACTGACTATATATACACACAGTACTGTGCAAAAGTTTTGGGCAGGTGGCAAAAATGCTGTAAAGTAAGAATGCATTTGCATTTTTTGGTGGTTTTTTTTTGCTGATTTTTTTTTTACAACAGCTAACAAAATGGGTAAATGTAGTAGTAAATGAACAGGCGAGAAATCCAAATCAAATCAATATTTGGTGTGACCACCTCTTGGCTGCAAAACAGCATAAATTTTTCCAGGTACATTTACACACAGTTTTTGAACAAACTCAGAGGGTAGGTTGTTCCAAACATCTTGTACTGTACTGTACAAGCTACATAAGCAGAGAAAGGAAACTGATCAGACTGATTGCACAAGCACTAAGTACAGCCAAAACAACAATCTGGAAGGATCTGAATAATGAAGTAATACCAAATAATCATGCATCAAGTATAATAATAATAATAATAATAATAATAATAATAATAATAATAATAGAAACTATGCAACCACTAATAAACCCATACAATTCTAATAGTGATTGCTTACATAGCAAGCAGCACTAAAAAGAAGAAGATTAAATATAAAAGCACAATTAGTATAGCACAATGAATAATCACTCATGCAATCCTATATAATGGCATTGTGCAAGCCTAATAAAATGTGATACAGTGGAACCTCGGCATATGAATGCCCTCCCTTATGAATTTTCAGGAGTTCCAGAAGAGAACTGAAATTTTGCAAGAAATTTGCATCAGCATACAAAGCATTTTTGGCATACGAACTAACCGAACACTGGCTAAGTTGCGCGCATGTCAGGGAGCCATGCAAAACTTGTTTGTGGTTTGTTTGTGAAGCCAGCCAAAGCGAGTTTACAAATTTTAAGATTTTTTTTTTTCAGTCAGCGAAAGCTGTTTCGAAAGATACCAATGTTGCCCTTCAGCAGGTTTTCAAAAGCTACAAGGTTTTTCGCACATTTTTTATTGACAGATTGGTGGCGTGGGTCTATTTTTAGCCCAAGCTAAAAAAGACTTCCTGTGAGCCATACAGTTTACATACGCTTCGTATAGGTAATACTTTCATGTAGCTAGAACAGATTATCTGCATTTACATTATTTCCTATGGGAAAATTTGTTTCGCTATACAAATTTCCGCCTTAAGAACTCATCACCAGAACAAATTAAATTTGTATGCCAAGGTTCCACTGTATATCAAAATGTTAATTGACCCTAGTCATGGCAATAATCTAGCCATGGGGGTCACAAATCTAGCCATGGGGGTCACAGTCCAGTGACTTCTGTGCCGGTCCCAAGCCCGGATAAATAGAGAGGGTTGCGTCAGGAAGGGCATCCGGCGTAAAACATTGCCAAATTTAACCATGCGAATCGTCAGTACTCTGAATTTCATACCGGATTGGTCGAGGCCCGGGTTAACAATGACCGCCATCGGCGCCGTTGACCTACAGGGCGCCGGTGGAAATTGGGCTACTGTTGGTCAAAGAAGTAGAGGAGGGAGGAGAGTGCACAGACAGAGAGAGAAGAGGAAAGGTAAGAGTGTAGGACTGAGAATAGGAACTCTGAATGTTAGTACTATGACAGGGAAAGGTAGAGAGCTGGCTGATATGATGGAGAGAAGGACGGTGGATATACTGTGTGTACAGGAGACCAGGTGGAAGGGTAGCAAGGCTCGTAGTATAGGAGCAGGATTTAAGCTGTTTTATTATGGTGTAGGTGTGGTCCTGAAGGAGGAGTTTGTGAGGAATGTCCTGGAGGTGAAGAGAGTGTCAGACAGGGTGATGAGTCTGAAGTTAGAGATTGAAGGGGTGATGTTGAATGTTGTTAGTGGTTATGACCCACAGGTAGGTTGTGAGTTAGAGGAGAAAGAGAGATTCTGGAGTGAATTAGATGAGGTGATGGAGAGTATTCCCACGGGTGAGAGAGTGGTGATAGGAGCGGATTTTAATGGACATGTTGGTGAGGGGAACAGAGGTGATGAGGAGGTGATGGGCAAGTTTGGAGTTAAGGAAAGAGGGTTAGAGGATGGACATGGCTGTGGTTAACACTTATTTTCAGAAGAGGGGGGAGCATAGAGTGACTTACAAGAGTGGAGGTAGGAGAACACAGGTAGACTACATCCTATGTAGAAGAGGCAATCTGAAAGAGATTAGTGACTAAAGTGGTAGTGGTAGGACTATATAAGCTGGGAAGGAACCCTGTAAAACAAAAAAATTGGTTTGTTTATATGGCTTACTTTGTTATCAGTTGGGGGCACTGTGACAGTGAATTACTATAAGCATGTCTAGGTGTCCATGCTCCATTATTTAGTATACATGTGAAGTTGAATCTACATTGCCTGAGGTACTTTTAAGGTACTTTTTTACTACGATGCTTATCATTGCAGTGCAGTCTGGATAAAAAAAAATTAAGCATTGTGGATATGTTGACATCGTGATGAACAAATTCGATTACCTCTGTAGGAGAAGTATTAAATAGATTGGTTTATAAGCTTCAGTTACTATTGCCAGTTGGGACACTATGGCAGTAAATCACACTGTGTATGTGACTGTGCCAAATCACTGATATACAGTGGAATAATGGATGTAACCGTGCAATTTGTTTGTCTTAAGAAAATCCAATCACATTTGGTAAATATAGGTGAATTTGGATGCCAGCTTTGAAACCGATGTCAAGGGGGCCTATAAAAAGCCACAGGGCTGCACCATTGTCATGTCTATGTGACTATGCCACATCATTTAATCATGTTGCATGATGACCAGTTAAATCATCATAAACATCTTGACCTCCTGCTGAACAAAACTGAAGTCCCAAGGAGATACATTTAAAAGTTTGATCCTCATTAAAAAACAATCCAAATGGCAGACTGAACAGATGACCAAAAACGAAATTTGTTGATCTTATGAATACCCAATTGCTTATTAATCTATAAAGGTCTAATATTGTAGTCCAATAAGAATAGGTTCCCTTCTATGGTGTCCTGATACGTTGCTCTGTTCATGATTCCTTGACATGTAATGCCTCAGTACTGTTTCCAGAGAAGCAGCCCCAAATTATGATGCTCCCACCTCAGTGTTTACAGTACTGTTGGAGTCATATACATGTGTAACCCTTCTTTCTCCAAACACGACAAGCCTCATAAATGAAATTACTGCCAAAGAATTCTATTTTTGATGCACTGGACCAGAGTTTATTGTTATAAAAAAAAGTCTGATTTCGTCTAGATGGTTTTAAATAAGCATCTCTGTGCTTCCATTTTGCACTACTACTACTTACATACAGTGAGGGTGTACTAAGGCACAACTCCCATGCTAAATGATTCTACAGCAATTACAAATATAGCACAGAACACAGAAAAATCCTTTTCCTTTCTAGGACATCTGTTGGCATGGAAACGTGCCATTACCTGTTAAACTGGTATATAAGTGTGTATTGTGGAAAAAAAACAAAAAAAAAAAACATCAGTGGCCAAAGTTTTTCTGACAATTCTACAGGGATTGGCTCAGAAAACAGTGGCAACCAATGGACAAGTCTTATAAGCTAGTAAAAAGGCCTGAGGTAAATTGCTATACATTTTTCATGTAAAAAAAAAAAAAAAAAAAAAGAATAAAGGTATAACAATTCAAATTATATAAAAGTTATGCAAAAGTAACACATAGTAAGTAAGAGCAAATAAAACTCAAAAGCTTAGTCAAAAGCTAAACTGGAAAAAATGCAAGTAAAAAGATAGTGTTCCATATCTTTGGTGAACAAAAACAAAAGACTTCTTTACCACAACTTTAAGTTCTATACCATGAATAGGGTCAAAGGCTAGCACTAAACATGATGATGGTCATCCACTTTTGGTTAGGGTAAAAATTCACTACCAAATTAGGTAGGATCACCTAATACAAATGGCAAATAAGTGTATGAATAAACTAACAACACAATATAAAAATATTTGCAGGGCTTTTTGTTGTTGTTTTGTAACTGCCTTCTTAAAATTAAGCTGGAATGTGATTAATGTGTTTTGACACTGGTGATCATGGTTTCTCCTTGTGTTCATCTGGGTGAGAGTAAAGTGTTTCAGCTTTTTTGTGTTTTTTATTCTATTTCAGTGGTCAGCTCAAGCTTAGCACTTCTCCCAGATTGGGTGGGGTTATTTGAAGTACTATGGCTATGAAAAGCACTTACCTTTATATTAAGGTCCTTGGCCACTAGACTGGGACTAAGTGGAATTCTGCAGTTGTCCCTCTGGAAAAATAACTTCACTTCTTCTAGGCCCTCCTGGAGCACCATCTTCAGCAAGAAGTAGATGTGACATTTGTTGTGCTTAGAAATAATTATGCTTAGTAGCATCCTATTTTTTATGATGCACTTGAATCATTTTATTTTATTAATCAAGCAAATGTGTCTGACTAAGCCTGTATCGAATTAATCAGGTGTAAAAAGTAACCAGAATTGTGTAGTAGTCAATATTTATACCTCTAAAATGACCTTAAAGTCAATTTATCCTGGATAAATGCACATAAACTGCGTATTTCCACAGCAACTCTGACCCCAGACGCATGTGGAAAGGCATCCAGACCATCACTGACCACAAACCTTCAATACAGTCTCTACCAACCAGCAATGCCTTCCTCCCAGATGAGCTCAACCACTTCTTTGCTCGCTTAGACAAAGGCATCATACACCACATTAGAAATGCTGACTCCTCCACGGTTGTTCATCCAATGTCATCCTCCACAACAGAAGTACACTCAGCACTGAGCAGAGTAGATCCACCTAAGTCAGCTGGTCCTGATGGCGTACCTGGACATGTGCTCAGGACTTGTACTGACCAACTGGCACAAGTCTTCACTGACATTTTCAACCTGCCACTGTTCCCACATGTCTGAAGACTACAACCATTATACCAGTGCCCAAGCATTCTTCTACAAAGTGCCAGAACAATTTCCGCCCTGTTGCACTCACCCCCATTGTTATGAAGTGCTTTGAGAAGCTGCTTCTAAGTCACCTCATAGCATGTCTCCCACCTACACTGGATCCACACCAGTTTGTTATTCATCTAGCTCTCACCCACCTGCCACCTCTAAACTGATTGCTAAGCTCAGTGACCTGGGTATCTGCACATCCTTATGCAGTTAGATTATGGACTTACTAACAAACAAACCTCTGTCTGTAAGGTTGGCTAATCACATATCCTCAACCCTCATCCTGAACACTGGCGTCCCACAAGGCTGTGTGCTGAGCCCACTGCTCTAATCCCTGTTCACCCATGACTGTGTTCCATGGCATAACTCCAACATCTTCATCAAATGCAGATAATACCACAGTTGTTGGCCGAATCAGCAACAACGATGAATCGACCTACAGGGAGGAGATCCAAAGCCTGTCAGCATGGTGCGCCATGAACAACCTCACCCTCAATGCCAGGAACACCAAAGAGCACATTGTGGACTTCCAAAAATCTAACAGCACTAAACATTCCCCTATCTACATCAACGGGTCTGAAGTAGAGAGTATCTCCAGCTTCAAGTTCCTGGGCATCCACATCTCTGAGGATCTGTCTTGGCATCTGAACACCTCAACTCTGATTAGGAAGGTGCAACAGCATCTTTACTTCCTGAGAACACTAAAAAAAAGAAGTTCACCCATCCCCCAAGATCCTGACCAACTTTTAATGCTGC
>JAUCMX010000004.1:18964164-18966664 GCA_033459395.1 Hemibagrus guttatus
GTCCCAAAGCAGCTGCATGTCTCCCTGTGTCAGTCTGCAAAAAAATATTAACAGGAAGAAGAAGAAGAAGAAGAAAAAGAAGAAGAAGAAGAAAAATAACTGTATACTTTTTTTTTTAAAAAAGGATTCAAAGTGCTTTACAAAATTACAATCATATAAAACAGTAAACTTACAAGGTTCACCCTGCAAGTGAATAGACATGTCCCAATATTCTTTAAGTTTAAAAAAAATAAAAAATAAAAAAAGTCATTGCAAAGTAAGCACTGACAAAGAAAACACAGGAAGGCCAAGTGGAGTTGTCTAGCAGCAAATTGAGGATGTTCACATTTACTTTAATGTTTTACATTACATTTACATCTCCTCAGAACATTCAGAAACCCAGCAACACAGTAATCTAAAATACTGCACCATGTGTCAGCAGAAAACACACCGCTCCATACCCTGCAGTTTTTGCAGTGTGTGTGTATGTGCTAAGTGATCAAGTGTCTCTCAGAACCAGGAAAGAATGTTCAGGACCTTTGAGATATAATAAAGGTGAAAGTAGCTTGTTATGCATGTAGCACTAAGTAATTAACTAATATCCAAGTTAACTAATTAAAAAACTACTACTAAATTCTTGGTACATTGTTTGGCATCCAAATTCAAGGATCTGTATCTAATAATGAAAAACTTTTTATTCTTTAATTTTTGGAAACTGTTAAACATTCACATACTGATGTCAGCAAATCAGTAAAATAGTAAGCAGATAGACTTGGAGGCAAGTGTCAAGGACTAATGAAGTTGGATTTTATCT
This sequence comes from Hemibagrus guttatus, assembly GCA_033459395.1. Lineage (NCBI taxonomy): Eukaryota > Metazoa > Chordata > Actinopteri > Siluriformes > Bagridae > Hemibagrus > Hemibagrus guttatus. The sequence goes on from JAUCMX010000004.1 coordinate 18,964,958, forward strand.
CCCTACTGGTTATGACCAAAGTTGTGTTTCTTAATTATGCCAAGAAGTGGAAGCACAGAAATGTTGAAAAGCAAAAGGCACAAGAATCAATACTTGAGGGAACCCACAGGTTATTGTATGATGTTTAGAGGTATACCGTAAATGTCCAGTGCAACATAGTCACAGCCATGAAAACCAGCACTTAGCTCTTGTGAAATCAGAAAAAAAGAGGTTACCTGAGTCTCTGTTTACACTGTTCAACTCTCAGATAATTTAAAACCATTGCTGTCTCAGTGCTCTGATGCTTGCCCAGAATACCAACTAAAATTTAATTAAAATAGTTTACATTAATACAATCATTGAACTGGATGTACTCTACTATTTAAAAAAAAAATTAAAAAAATAAAAACGGTTACAGGGGTCTTTAATTATTAAATACAGAAAGGCTAAGACCCCTGTTGGCCTGACAATAGCCGTTTTTAGGCTTTGAGGAATAAAATCCCTGTTACAGTGACAATGCACAGGACTCTGCAGAAAATAATAAACTTAAAATTGTTTAAAGAAAGGTGTTTGTAAGGGATTAAGAAAACAGGTTCATGTTCAAAGTAATTTAAAATTCACTAGCATTTCCAAGCCAATCTTTTTAAAGTAGGACATACTTCTATTATTAAAATTAATTAATAATTATTAGATGAGTACTAATCAAGTTTAAGTAATTTTATTTATAACTTTTATACATAGCAAGATTAATTCATGTCAGGACAGAAATTAATGAAATAAAAAATAATTAATATTGCTATAACTATGTGCATAAGCCCCTCATTCAACAAAACTGGCACCAACAAAATGGCTATACAATTTAAGATATCAAAAACTGACTTACAAATTATCATGAATGTCATTCTGACCAAATTTGTTTTAAATATTATGAACTATATTAGAGGAATAAAATACTTTGATTTATACATTTGCACGTGAATGTGACCATGCCCAATCACTGAACATAAATCTGAACTCTGGGCCATGCAGCATGATGTATAGTGAAAATATGCCATAATACCTTTTTGTGTAATATAATAGGTTATTTGATTGCCTTACTGTGGGAAATTTCATTCGAGATATAAAAAAAATTATATCACAGTTTTGCATCATGGGTATCTTATCAGGCACACCAAATTTGGTTTGAATCTGATGTATTCCCTATGAGTATTTAAAATTTTGTGAGCACTATCGAGAACCAGGATTGATGCATAAGCACAATCTTTTCAAGGCCTTGATGACCAGCATTTATGAAGTGTGTGCCTAGTTTCATGAGTTTTTAGCACCTCAAAAATGTCAAAAAAATAATAATTTATAATAATAATAATAAAAATGCCACCACCACCAACAGATACACTACAGCCGGTCATGCCCCTGGTGTTTGGGCCCTACTTCTAGATTTATGCACAAAATACTAACACTCCAAGTATTTATATACCTGGAAGAAGCTGCCAGTGCACAAAGCTTTTCAAGCCTCCTACGGATGTCTGGGTCAGCCATTTCTACAGACTGAAGGTCTGGGAAAGGCATCTCTGGAGGACATATGTACAGTACATCCACTTGTGGACTGGGTAACTCTATCTGGAGAAGTTAAACAGTTACATTATTTAAATTGCTTTAAAACTTTACAGTACTTAAGGAAATTAGTATATATTAATATTCCATAAAGAAAAATAACAGATATACCTG
>JAUCMX010000004.1:18971664-19164164 GCA_033459395.1 Hemibagrus guttatus
CTAGGAGAGCAGGACAGGGCCGGTATCTGCTCCTTTGTGCAAGGAGAAACAGTATGAGCACCACCAGTCCACTGGTGTGATTGTCACGGACCAAACAATCAGAAACAGACTTCATGAGGGTGGCCTGAGGGCCCAGTGTCCTCTAGTGGTCCCTGTGCATACTGCCTGGCACCGTGGAGCTCGACTGGCATTGGCCATTGAACACCAGAATTGGCAGGTCCGCCAGCAGCGCCCTGTGCTTTTCACAGATGACAGCAGGTTTACCCTGAGCACATGTGACAAACATAAAAGGGTCTGGAGAAGAACAATGCCTGGCCTCATTTGGTGAGAGTATGCAGGCAGTTCCTGGAGAGTGAAGGAACTGATACCAGTGAATGGCCCCCACACTCGCCTGACCTAAAATAGAACACCTCTGGGACATTATGTTTTGGTCCGTCCGATGCCAACAGGTTGCACCGCAGACTGTCCAAGAGCTCAGTGATGCCCTAGTCCAGATCTGGGAAGAAATACCCCAGGACACCATTCGTTGTCTCATTAGGAGCATGCCCTGACATTGTAAGGCATGCATACAAGCACGTGGGGGCCATACAAACTACCGAGTAGCATTTTGAGTTGCTGCAATTACATTTCAGCAAAATGGACTAGCCTTTTCACTTTGATTTTCTTTTAATCCAGCCATCTGTAGGTTGATCATTTACATTTGCATCAAATGATGTGGCATCCTTTTGCTCTTAACACATTATCCAGTCCATGTCAGTATAGATATCCAGCATGATATTTTTCCCCATTGAGATCTGATGCAATTTCAAAATGTTCCTTTAATTTTTTTGAGCAGTGTATATAAAATTTTACATTTTATATTTTTGTGTGTCGTATCTTGTAACCAAATAAGTTGCTGTAACAAGACTTTCCCTCACTGGATCAATGTAGTATATCTATTTACCTGTCTGCTATCTATTTACCTATCTGTAGTATATCCATTTACCCATCTGCTATCTATTTACCTATAGATATTTATCTATCTGCTATCTATTTACCTATCTGTAGTATATCCATTTACCCATCTGCTATCTATTTACCTATAGATATTTATCTATCTGCTATCTATTTACCTATCTGTAGTTCCTAATGGCTGCTGTCATTTTTTTCCTTGACATATATAGACAAACACCTGAGAATACCAAGCGATAAAAATTTTTTTTTATAGAAGTTCTTGATGGTTAACTAATCTTGTGTATTTCATTAGTAAACCCTGGCTGCTAATTACTCACTTTTTTTGTGTGTTGTTCCAATGCAAACAAAAACAAACACGTGAGTACCAAAACATTTGCAACTGCAACAATTTTCTGAGAGAAGGGTTGCATTGTCTGACAGAATTGTAAGGGTGCCGATATTTTTGGCCATGACTGTACATAAAATACTGGAACCCACATAACATAATGGAAGACATATCAGAGCTCAAAAGAGGACAAATTGTTGGTTTACGTCTTGCTGACTAGGACAGCAAGTTCTTGTGGTGTATCGAGAGCCAGGGTATCTAAGGTAAATTATTCTTCCCTGTTTACGTATTATGTTGCAAAAGTTTAAAAAAATAATAATAAATTAAAAAATAAATAAATAAAAAATACAAAAAATTAAAAAAAACTACTGTGTTTAGGCTAATGGTATCCCAAGTCTGTGTCTTATTGAACCAGTGTTAATGTATTCAGTGACTGAGAACAAAAGCACTTTTTGTACGTCGCTCTGGATAAGAGCATCTGCCAAATGCCAGAAATGTAAATGTAAATGTAAATTCGGCATACCACCACGAAGGACAAAACGCATCCAGCAGGGAAACAGTCAGTGCAAACCACAGCTTCCCAACTTGTTAGAAAATTAAAACACACACACACACACACACACACACAGACTCTCCTGTTTCCACAAATACTGTTTATCAGGAGCTCCACAGGGCCAATATACTTGGTCGAGCTGCTATAGCCAAACGTTTTGTCACTAGTGTCAATGCCAAACGTTCGTTTCAGTGGTGCAAGCAGCAAAAACCTTGGCCTGTGGACAATGTCAAACATGTATTGTTCTCTGATGAGTCCACCTTTACTGTAGTGCTTCACTGCTATACATCTAGGAAAAATAGTATGGAAATGCCCCACAAAAGATGCAAAGCATGAGGTGGATCAATTATGGTTTGGGCTGCAATATCATGCCATTCCCTAGGCCCACTACTTAAAATCCATCTGGCCACTGTGAAGGACTTGTATCTGTCATTCCCAAGATAAACTGATGCTGTATCAGCTGCAAAAGGAGGCTCTACGCTATAATAAATTATTGTGGTCTAAAACCAGGTTTCATTGTCCAACCCCTGTAGGTAGTATGCTTTGTTACATTCTGTATGCATGGTACATTCTGAGGTTGGTTTACTTTAGGACTAATGACTTGAAATCTCCTGTCACCTGAGGTTGTTTGTTTACAGACATTGCTGAGAACCCATAACTGTAACCTTTAAGACATGTTACAGACAATAAACCAGTATGAAAGATTCAATAAGACTTGTTTCATGCCTTACCGCTTGAAGTCAAAGAGTGGCATGGTGACTTTGCCTAACAGTTCTGGCCCCTTGTGCAGTTTGTTGGAATCAGGAGAGTTGCTAGAATTCTGGTTGATAACTCCATACAGAGAGAGGCTCAAAATGGTCTCCAGAGGTAACAAGGCAACAGAGATGGGAAAGTTTATCCTAAATAATGAAAAGGTACCAAGATCCATCAGTAATACTGTTCTTATGTCACAATCCGGTGGTTAGGAAAATATAATAAATATAAAAAATAATTAAAAAAAAAAAAATCACTCACAGCTCATCCCATTTGATGTGATAGAAGAAGCTCTTGTATATCCCAACTTTCTTGGACTTGACAGGCTTCAAAAGATTCTTGTCATTGTGCATAAGTGCACACATCATGTAGTATTTTTCATAACTTTAGAAACAGTAAAAAACAAAAAAAATTAAAACACAAAATGATACTTTTGAACATAAGAGAGAGAGACCTAAAATCTACAAGCTGATAAAGACAGAGTAAAATCCATGAAATATAATGAAAGAATGCTAATGTCTTAATTTTAACAGGTCACATCATGGTTAACAATAGCAATAAAGCAATGACAATAGCAATAAAATTGTTATAACCTATTAATACACATGATATTTTGAAACACACAGATTGGATATGGAATGCTTAAAATGGTATGGTCTTCATAAACAACCAACAAAATGTAATTGAAAAGACGGGGCAAAGAAAAAAAAGCAAAAACTTGAAATTATCTGGCTGCAGAAGAGAATGAGAGAGTGCAAGTGTATGAGCATCTGTGTGTGGACAACAGTGATGATACAGTATGGGTACGATACAGGGGTGAACCTGACAACAAGGATTTCAAAGGGCAAAATATTTGAGGCCCTCTAGTGACTGGCTTAATAGCAAATAGTAAAAGAACCAAATCTAAATTTGAAGTTAAATAAACAATAAATCTTTGTAAAATAAAGAATGTTGGTTCTTTGATTAATAATTATAACAGACATTTTTGTAAATGAACTCAGAACATATAGAACATGCAGCAAGTTTAAGAGAACTTCTCCATTCAGATGGAATAACTTATTGCATGTGTTAGAACGGCGAGTAGCAATTTTTTTCCCTCAAAAAATAGAATGAATAACAGCTAGCTAGCAAATATTAGCTCAGTCAGTGTGACAATGATGAGAACAGTTTACATGTTAAATATCAGTTAATAAAATGGTAGCCAATTTCAAGCTTTGCTGAGAGGAAATGTGGCATAGCACCTTAAAACACTCACTTTCATTTGCTTACATTTTTTAATCAAATAAAAAGTGGGAGAGATGCATGTTTGCTCCTATGAAACTTCATATTTTAACATCAGTCATGTGTCTTCAAATTTACATTTGAAACCCGTTGAAAAGTGATATACAGGAACAACGAGTCACTGTATAATATCATGATGAAGTAAATTGACAGGTTTTATGATGGCAAAAGTGAATTCCAAATTAATGCCATCATGCTATAACTCAGCATTTACAAGCAGTGTCAGGGTTACCTAGGTTAACATAAAGGGTTAAAAGAATGCCTTTGACCAAGTAAAAGAAATTAAAAGTCAGCAAATCCAACCCAATGTTGTGCTATCCCACCTGTATTTTTCCAGTTATGAGATGAGTTATATTGAGTCAATAAAGGGAAACTAAGGAAGAGAAAACAATTGTTCATACCAAATTGCCAGAGGGAAATGTTTTCCCCTGTGGCTCATTATAAGTCCTTGGCTGTGCATTTAAAAACAATCCATTTCTACTGAACAGGCTTTGACAGCATTGTTTGAAGGTGGTCTGCAAAAGTCAGCTGGTGACTGACAGCCACCCCAAATAGTGCCATTGCACTCCTTATATAAAAAGAGGTCCCCTTCAAAAAGGATAGGTATGGACCACAAGAGCATCATTTGTTGGATCTAGTGGAATACACAAGGTGACACTGCCACTTTACAACATCTCAGCATGCAGTGTTGCAGGTTTCTTCTCAGTCATCTCCCAAGTCAGGATCAAATGAATTAGTACTAGTGTTTAGTAAATTGTCTGCTCAAAAGGTTTAATCAACCATTAAAATAATTATTTGCAAGTTAATTTCAGAACTGGGATAAGTAGCACAATAATTCCCCTTCCTTTATTTCCAGTATAAAAGGTCCTACAAGGCTCCATGGTTCTCTCCATTAAAATTACTCTATGGTGCAAGTCCCTCAGTGACTTCAGTGTCATTACAGAAAATTGGGAGAAAGAATTTTTCAAAAGTAAAAACAAAATTCATTACATTCTGGTACTGAAAGCAAACCACCTTAAAACACAATTCCTTCCAGTAACCTGAACGTAAGAAATATTCTTCAGGATTATAGTGCATCTTGTAGTTACTTGGTCCACTCAGTGTTACACTATCGGTGTAATTTGCATTAATGCACACTTTAGATATGATGCATGTTTAATGTAATTCACCCTGGGAAAACAATGTCATTGTATTGAAATAAAGAACCTAAAAACAACCCTTCAGCCCTTGCTGTTACAGTGGTGCGTGAATGTTTGTCAAAGTTTTCTGTTTTGCTGCATAAAAAGGACCCAAATCATTATTAGATTTTCACACTTTTCCTAAAAGAAGTACTTTTAAGACCTGTGTAAAAATTTTATGATGCTTTGTGACATATTTATGCAGAAATACAAACAAAATCTAAATCACAAATTTTCAAGCAACGCTGTACTAATTTGTATGCCAGGACTCTATACAAAGACATTAAATTGCTTAATAAACTAAAATAAATATGATGTTATTCAATTATTTATCCAATGACAATTATTTTCAGAAGCAAATGCTGATATGCAAACCACAAACCTTGTAATATATAGTCATGTATCAAGTACATCACATTAAGTACATGTTCAGAGCTTCTAAGTCTTCTAAGTTCAATCTGTGTAAGATTCCAGCGAGTAGGGAGTTATTAGCATAATTTTCGCCCATTAATTTGACCTTGACTTGATAGCATAATTCTTATCAAAAGTACTAGTAGCTAGTCCAATATTAAAATGCCACAATAGGTACAGTAAAAGGTAGTAAAAATATACACAGTCATTTGTATATTCATTTCAAGAATGCTAATATAGGCTAAATAGCTCTTCCTGTTGAATTAACCACTCTTGAAGTGTGACTTTACAATGTTAAAGCAAGTGGTATTTTTCTTTCAATATATTTTATAACTGACAGGACACTGGTTTAATCATGTGAAATTATTTCAAGAAAAGGCTGTAGATCATTACATGCTAGCTAAGCACACTATTTGTAAATAGTGAGGCTGCAAATTGCTATTTCCTATAAGTCATTTGCACAGCTAAACTCACAAGCTATTTCGGAAAGGCACATGCACACCAAAAAAATTGAGCTCCAACTGATATTACCTTGCTCTGGATAACACAATCTAAATAATCAAGATAAAGTTAGGAATGGACTTATGTGGCTTCTTTATTTATTTATAAACTACCAGTAGTGGTAGAATAAGTGCCTCTTGAAAACATACTAGTAAGTGGGAATCCATTCCAATCAGACTAATTAATCATTCACTATTTTTTTTTTACTGAGAATGTTTCATGAGATTGTGCTTCAGTATTATAGTATATATAAGTTTTACTGGACGCCTATTTACTGCTCACATTTCAGACATTCTTGTCTGATTTCAGATTTAATTATTGCACTGAAAGTTAAACATTCAGATTAAGTTTTTCATGTTCTTGATGAAACACAGAACATCTTAATGTTTTCTCATCAGTTGTATGTAGAACCATACAACATTTTTTCCATATCACAAAGGAAATTATTTTAGCAGGCAGGAACCCATAATTGTCCAAGAACCCTTAAAGAAATCTTGCACAGTTTAGAACAACATGCATCATATATTAGCTTGCTAATTGTCCAGTACTTCCATACACAAGTCAAATACGACATGTTCAAACTGAGTGATAAAATGGTTAGTGGACACACAGTTTCAGTATTTCAGAAACTGCTGTCTTCCTGGGAGGTGCAAGGAAGAAAATTGTATGAAAAAGTAACTCATAATCCTCCATTACAGCTTAGGAGAGCAAAAAAGCATCCCAGCATTCACAAAACATTAAACTTTTCGATGGTTGTGCTACAGCAGCAGGAGACCACATTGGGTTAAACTTCTCTCAACCAAGAATTTCACCCAAACTGGACAGTTAATTGTTGGTAAAAGATGAGATGAGATGAGATGAGATGAGATAAGGAGGGGGGCCAGCCCCCCGCCAGCCCCGAGCCAGCCCCCCGCCCCGAGCCCCCCGCCAGCCCCCCCGCCCGCCCCCCGGGCCAGTCTAGTCATTGTCTAGTTTGAGTGAACCTGTGGCAATGATACCCTCGGATTCCTGTTCTTGAAGTATAGTACAAATTTTACATATTTTGAGATCCTTGACTGCTTACAATGATTGGTGCAAAAATAAAAGTAAATTGAACTGCACTGCACAACTCTTACCTGCTAGCCCATGCAGCAGAAATGCCATGTATGGCAAAAAGCATAAAGTGTACATGTTCAGTGATGCTAGATGCCTCTCTGCTGTCTCTTTGCTTTTCTGGAGGTTTTTGGTCCACATGAACAGGGATGTCCAGGCAGAATGAGCACAGGTAGAGCTTCACCAAATCATACACTGCACTTGTAAGGGCCCTCAGGTGTTCCTCCACTGCACTTGCATAACCTACAAATAGTGATGTGCAAATATCACTATACAGTATATATACACAAGATCTGTCCACCTTGAAAACTCTGTTCCCCCTTTTTACATTCCTTAAAAAATGTAGAGTGTTCATTGAAGCTTTGGGTGGCTTTTAAATAGTGTTTAATCTACCCAAAAACAAAATTTAATTTTTCAAATGGAATTATATGAAAACAGGCTCTGTTGTCTTTGGATTACATTCCACTGGGAAAGTCAAACATATATGTATGTTTTAGCTGTTCATTGTAAATATTGGTGTGGCTATTCAAATAGCTGAAAATCTTGATCAAAACTAAATTCAATCTATTCATATACCAAATGGCTTCCTACAATGGTTAAATCTGCTCAGGGATGTGACTATTCCATAACCTTGTCTGCTCTCCCCACTGACCCAGCGCATTTCTTTATGAAATTTATTGCCACACTCAAAATAACTAAAGAACACTGCAATTACATTAATTCAATGGTATTTCACTTACCGTTAGTTGAAAATGCTGATCTGGCATTACCCTGTTAACAAGAGGCTGCCATGAATAAACTGTTTAGTTGTACAACTCAATTGTGTGTGAACACCCGCAAATTAAATCAATATTAGTTTCTCTGACCTCTGATGAACAGGTTTTAGGAAGGTTGACTGAATGCCTCAGTTTTTGCACAGCATCAGTTATAGTTGGGGTTTCCACCTCATCCAGCAAATAACACAAAGTTTTAACCACTTGGATTACTCGATCCACTGCTTTGTGCTCAGTGCTCTAATGAGACAGAAATAAGAAGTCAAAAGTCATCATCCCGTTTAGATTTAATATAAACTTCTGTCTTGTCTTGCACCTCTTTCTGAAGGCAGATGTTTACTTGGTTGTGATATTCCTCTAAATGTTCAGCAAGGCTCTCTCTAGAAAAGAAAAATGAGATGTTAAAAAGAAAATGCATGACAACAGGCAAATTCAAACATGTTTCCTGATTGATTGATCTACCCTTTATTAGAGCTATAACAAGCGACATTCCTACCTTGTGATTGTTTTCTTGAAAGGTGTCTCAATGTCACCTAGGTATTTCTCCAAGTCAATAAGTGAGGAGTCATCATCTTCCTGCTGGCACACATGCCCAGAATAAATGACATTAAAAAAGACTGCATTAAAATGTCACTAATATCACTAATTCAAGGAAGTCAAAATTGTGGTTTAATATTGATGGTATTCGATTACAAATCCTGTGGCTATGTTAGAACATGGGTGATTCCTCCGAATCATGTAGCAAAGATTTCAGTACATTTATTCTAGCAACTGATGTACTTAACTGATTATGTACATTATTATCACTTGTACTAAAAAATATAGTAAAAAGAGGGTATCTACATTCATTTATTGCACAACATTTTGTTGTATAATCTGTTACAGTTTAAATTATTTAAGAATGCATTATGCAGTTGTAGAACCCAGTGTGTATGGGTGCAAAGGAAGACGTAAGAGGTAGGTGGAATTTTAGCTGAAAAAACAGCATGTGGGAGTATTTTGGGTTCTACACTGTAGATGGCAAAGTTATAGTAAAAGATAAGGCCGTTTGTCAAATTTGCAAGAAACAGTCATCTTACACCTCCACAACAACAACTCTTCAGGCTCACTTACTTGCCACCCCAACAAGGCAGCAGAAAGTCAGACAAAGGCACAGACGAGCAGTGCACGACCAAGCATAAAACCTCGTATGATTGCATATAATTCGGCACAATCAGCAGACCCTTTGAGAGAAGCTTATAAAAATACAAATCACCGGGATATCTGTGCATTCTAAATGCAAGTATGTTCTCATCCACTGGAAATATTGTGAATAAAAAGAGACCCGCGCTTGAAGTTTTTTAAAAATTTTATTAAAAGAATATAATATAAAAGTTTTATTACCCTTTTTGGGAGTATTAGAATATACTCAAATGCATTGCGTGAGATTTGAAATATGTTCCAACTTAATTTTTCTTAAAAAGTGATAGCCCTATTGTGGTAGTGCATGTGTCTCACACAAGCTCCACCAGCTAGATCTCTTGCCAGTTATGGGAGTCACTGAAAGCACAAAGTGACTCAAATAAGTAGACTGGCAGCAATAAGAGACCTATCCTGTTATCTGCTACTTTAACCTGCCTCACGCTCAATCAACAGCTACTGATCAAACCATGCCCCTGCTGCCACAAACCCCATACCACAATCTGCCCTCCACAATCTGCAATCCCTTAAGAAAAACTGAAGAGCCAGATACCAACATGTGATCTGTGCATTGTGCAGTGGAGTCACTGGAGCAGTCTGATCAGAGTGTATCGCTGCAATACTGCATGCACAGAACTTATGTTGCCTAATCCACAACAGCTAATACAAAGCAAATGTCCTTGCACGCACCTTTCTAATGACTCAACAAGGCACATTCTTTCAAAGGTGATCATTAATGGTAATGAATAGGGTAATGGGCACAATGGCACATTTGGGGTGGTCAGCAGATCCATCATTTATATTCAGCATTCACAGTAATGTTCGCAGGTCACAAATGTAGCATGTCACAAGTGTCAGCTGGTGAATATGGCCAATAAAAACAAGTTATTACATGACAGTGATTTATCCCATCCCTAGATGACCCAGCAGGGGATTATAATGTGTTGCCAGGAATAACATTTCTCAAAGGCTTTTTGAGACAAACAATTGGGTAATTTATTCAATTATTTGAGTGTCCTACATTACTCAGTATAACCTTTCATAACTTTAACGTAAGTGAGGGCAAGTTCTGGCTGATTGACCGATTACTCACTTGGTCAAAAGTGAGACTAAGAGACTAGTGACACATCTGGTCCCAGGGAAAATCCCCAAGCAAAAATCCATAAAGGGAAGCCCCAAGAAGAGGGTTGGGTAGGTGGACCCTTAACCAAATGTGCATTTCCTGATGCCTCACACTGAAAGAGGTTTTGGTGGACTGATGTCTGATTGTGCCCAACCAAGGCCTGATGTGTACTCCCTTGTATACTTTACAGTATGTGGTATATTACTGCTCAAACATTATAGGCATAATGTACATCAGGAATCTGAATCAGAATTTTCAGCTCCTCATGCAAACCCTGATTCTGAAAAATCCTAGCTTCCATGCAGCCCTAACACACCTGCCCGAGCTTTGCCCTAGATCTGGAAATGGAAATTTCCCCATGTGGAGAGAGAGAGGAGTGGAAGCTGTTAGAAAGACAGGAGATGAACAGCAAAGTGGGAACAGAGTCCAGAATGTCAGTTTCAGGAACCTAGCACATCAGGTTAAGGAAGCTTGTTCCAGGAGATAAGAAGGGAGAAGCCACTAAGTGGGTTGACCGGGGACCACCACCATGCGATTCTCTGCCAGCTGCACAGCATCGATCAGGGATGCGAGTGGTGGCACTGAACTCACTACACTGTTCCTAACAGGATTTACTGTTCCTGTCAAGGAGTTGAATGGACTCAAATTTTATTTGTATAGTGCTCTTAACAATGGACACTGTGGCAAAGCAGCTATAGTTATATTAAATAAACTCAGCCACTGGGGTTGCACAAGCCAGTGTGCCCTTAATGCCAGTCCCCAGCCCGGATAGATGGGGAGGGTTGTGTCAGGAAGGTCATCAGGTGTAAAACCTGTGGCAAAATCAAATATGTGGATCATAGACCAGATTTCCATCCTGAATTGGTTGAGGCCCAGGATTCCAATAGCCACCACCGGTACTGTTGGCCAGCAGGGTAATGCTCTCTATACTGGAGAAGTACAGAGAAGGTCAGAAGGAGTGGCATGCGACTTTGTGGATTTAGAGAAAGTGTACAATAGGGTGACAAGGGAGGACTTGTGGTATTGTATTAGGAAGTCAGGAGTAGCAAAGTAGTATGTGAGGGTGGCGCAGGATACAGTGCGACAGTGGTGAGGTGTGCAATAGGAATGACGGTCTAGTTCAAGGTGGAATTGGGATTGCATCAAGCATCAGCTCTTAGCCCTTTCTTGTTTGCAATGCTAATGGACAGGTTGATGGACAATGAAATCAGACAGGAGCCCCCATGGACTACAACGTTGACTGATTACACGGATCTGTAGTGAGAGTAGGGAAGAGGTTGGGATGAGCCTTATTAAGAGGTGGAGGTACGCACTAGAGAGAATGGGAATGACAGTCAGTAGGAGTAAGACAGAGTACATGCACATGAAAGAGAGGGAGGGCATCGGAATGGTTGCAAATAGTAGAATTGAGAAAGGTCGTTGAGCTTAATGCTTGTAGTCAGCTATCCAAAGTAATGGAGTGTGTGGTAGAGAAGTGAAAAAGAGAGTACCATGCAGGGTGGAATGGGTGAAGAAGAGTAGCAGGAGTGATTTGTGATAGTAAGGTGTCTGCAACAGTGAAAGGGAAAATTTACAAGGCTGAGGTGAGACCAGCTATGTTGTATGGTTTAGAAACAATGGGACTGATGATAAAAAAAATGTTGAAGATGCAAGCCATGCTGGGAGTGACAAGGATGGACAGGATTGGAAATGAGTACATTAGAGGGACAGCACAGGTAGGATGGTTGGGAGAAAGAGTGAGAGAGGTGAGAGAAATTGTTTGGGCACTGTTTTGGGAATATGGGGTATATTGGAAGAAAAATGCTGAGGATGGAGCTGCCAGGCATGAGCAAAGAAGGAAAGCCAAGGAAGAGGTTTATGGATATAATGAGGGAAGACATGCAGGTGGTTGGTGTGACAGAGGAAGATGCAGGGGACAGACTAAGATGGAGAAAAATGATCCGCCGTGGCAACCCCTAACAGGAGTTGTCAAAAGAAGAAGAACGAGAAGACATTAATAAATTAAATAAGTTATAAATATCATTTATTCCTAATGAGCAAGCCAGAGGCAACAGTGGCAAGAAAAAAAAACTTCCTGAGGCAATAATAGGGAGTAAGAGAAACCAGACTAGAAAGGGATCCCAGCCTCATTTAGGTGGAAAATTTCTCCAGTAACACCAGGTCCATAATCTGTTCTGTGTCCCGCTCTCCTGCAGTCAACCACCAGTGACAAGAGTCCCTCAAGCTGTTGCATGCAGGTGAAAGGGCAGGCGAGACTTTGGGGAGCTGCAGCAACTAAATGTGTGTGCCTCAACTGTCCAGAAAATGTACTGCAGAACCACCCATTTGATGTCAGAATACTCTGGCTGTGTACATGGTGGCAAACTTCCCCTGAAACCAGGGGAGGAGTCATATTCCTCCAACAGCAGCATCTGGTGTGCCAACCAGCTTCAAGTCAGTTCCAGTATGAAGGCCTTGAGGTAAGGCTACTAATGGTGGTGCAGGTAGAGAACCATTTGGTGTTGGGTTTGGTCTAAGACGTTTCTTGCCAAGTGTCGACACCACAATGGCAATGTCTGAGTCTTCCTAGATTTCAGGTTTCAGCTCCACTGTAGAACCTACTGCACAAGAGTGAGGAGGAACTTTGCTACATAGCCTCAAGAGGACTACCAAATTGTTGTGTCAATGTGAAAAGTCACTGCTGAGATACCGCCTCACTTGTGGTTTGCCAGCTTTGCTGTTCGATTCACTGGTCCATCAAATTCTTATATATATTTTAACAAAATTCAATATGGTTCTTGAATTTCAGATGCTGGTGTGCATTCACTCCCGTATACTCCACGGAATTATAGGGGGAAAAAGAATGAAATTTAGAACACATTCTTCAAAAGAAATAATAAAAAAATAAATTTTGTAATAGTTCTTGCCCACAAGGTCATGAAACAGTCTTGGGTACAATGCAGGCATGGTCCAGAACATATTTATGAAATACTTAAGTACTTTGATAATTCTTGTTCAGATAAGTCTCAGGATTTTGCAAGTTTGGTGAACAAAATTTGGTGAGCAGCAAAAATGTCAGATTAAAAGATTTTAGCGTCATTTTGGCCTGTAAGTGGAATTAAATTTGTTCTGGTTCTGAAGATGCCTACTAAGATTTGTTCAAGTATACAAAGTTGGTGCTGAGAGACAGCCTTACTTCCTGGTTGGTGACTTTGCTGTCAGATTTATTGGGCTTGATTGCAAGAAAATGCTACACTTCACAATATTATTATGATGAAGTTGGCATAATACAAGAAAAGACTTTGCCATGCTGTTCCAATACATTCAGAGGGACATGTAGACCAACACAAAATTTATTGTCCTTTCGGGTCTTTCAAAAATGTGACCCTAGTTTGAATGATCCAAGATGGCTGCGTGGCAGTAGCATGCGATGCTATTCTTGTTTTTAGCCCGACTTTTTCCACTGTACATGAACACCAGAAAAAGAGGTGTTCATGCATAAGATCACCAGACAATAATACAGCACAGCAATCTTGCAACAGCCAACCTACCTGATGCTCTGCTGGAGAAGCTACACAAACTTGTCTTGATGTATAGACCAGGCCTTCAGTCCTCGGCATGGCCTGATGCTGGTGGCTGGGAGAAGGGATATCGGAAGCAGTGTGTAAGAAAACGGAAGCGCAGCAGGATGGCAGGTACTCGTGCTAGGCTAAAAATAAACCCTAGCCACCAAGTTCTCCCATCCGTCCAACTTTCCAACGTTTGCTCCTGGACAATAAACTAGACTATATCCGACTCCAGTGGACCACATGGTATAAGTTTAGAGACTGCTGTGTCTTGGTCGCTGAGCCATATCTCCAGGAAAACAGAGCTTCAGATGTCACCATTTAGACAGACCGAATCAACTCATTGTGTGCTGACAGATATGCAGCTCTATGCAGTAAGGCTCACAGTGGTGGCAGACGTGTTTACATCAACAGAAAATGATGCAAGAACTCTGTACTTATTTATAACTACTGTTCATCACTGATGGAGTTTGTGACCGTTAGATGCATACCATTCCATACCAAGAAGGCACTTTGTGAACTCCATGGTGTGGATATGACGTGGATATGCCGAGACAATAAACAGCCACTTTCAAAACAGTGGCAACACCCAGCACATGTGGCAGGGCATCCAGGCAATCATTAAGTACAGCCCAACTGTCTCTCCACAGCTGATGTGAGGGAAAACTCTTTGCAACATTCAAAATGTGCAAGAAATGTTAAGACCAGCTAGCGGCAGTCTTCACTGAAATTTTTCATTGAGCAGCACTGTCATTCCAGCATGCCTCAAGGGACCATCAATACCATCGTCCCTGTGCTAAAGAAATATTCAGCATCATGCCTCAACGACCATCATCCTGGCACACACACCTATTGCCATGAATTGCTTTGAGAGGCTTGGCAGGAGGCACATCAAAACCAGCTGCCACCCTCTCATGCAGTTTGCATATCGTCTCAACTGCTCCACAGATGATGCCATTGCCACCACCCTCAATCTGGCCCTCACACACAGGACAAAAAGGACACATATAGACAAATGCTGTTCATAGACATCAGTTCAAGATTCAGCATCTCAAACACCACCAAAAGAGAGGAGGTGAACAGCCAACAGCCTGGTGTAGAGCCAACATCCTGTCTCTAAATGATAGCACAGAGTAACCATTCTCAGTTAAAAATTGATGGATCGTTCATGGAGATCAAGAGCAGCAAATCCCTTGGTATTTACCTTGCCTTATCCCTCAACACCAGCTCCATCCAAAAGAAAACAAAGCAGCATCTCCACTTTCTACGAAAGTTAAAGAAAACCCATCTCCCACCCTAACAGAGGGAGCATCAATAGCATCCTGATCAGCTGCATCACTGCCTGGTTTGGGAATTGCACCATCTCGGACCACAAGACACTGCCGCAGATAGTGAGGACAGCTAAGATTATCGGTGTCTTTCCTCCCTTCATTGACGTTTACAACACCTGCTGCATCCGCAAAGCCAACAGCATTGTGGGCGATGGTGTAGAGTGTGTGTGTGAAGCACTCACAACCAGACTGTGCAAGTGTTTCTTCCATCAAGCCATCATACAGCTTAATACTCAGGGACTAGACTGACATGCACGCACATATGCACGCACGCACACACACAGAACTACATATCTTTATACTTAATCTGCAGTTTTTGCACATTATATTTATGATGCTGCTCCTTTTAATACTCAAAATACTTTCAAAAACTGTCATTTTTGCATGTTACATCTACATTATTAAAATGCTCCTACAACTGTTTTGTATACTGGTCAGCACCATCTTTATGTATCTGCCTTGTAGACTTCACATACAAACATTGAATACAATATACAACTAAAAATAAAAACTGGAGACTGATTTCCTCACTAGTCAATGGATGAGAAGAAAAGCTGGTCAACCGGGCATTAATACAGGTGCCTACTCAATCAAAACCTGATAGCCAGAACAAAGAGATAACTATAAATTTGAAAGTGATGTTACCGTTCGGGCAAGGTCTCTCTTCATGGTGCTGTGTGTAAGGAGTTGCAGCTTTATCTCAGTCTCCCATTTTCTGCAGTTCTGCACATACTTGTGGCTGCCTAGACAGTGTTTACTATGGAACAAAAAAAGCATTAGGCTTGGGCCAGTGGCAAAATGCAATTATAGAATCAATAATGTCAAAATAAATAAATTAGTTTGATAATTGAAGTAATTTAAAAAGGAAATTATTAAAATTGTACTTTTTTAAATTTTTTATAGATGTTACATTCTTATTAGATAAGATAAATATGTCCATTGTCTAACTAACCAATTTCACTAGTACAGGCTTTTAAAGCTCTGTTCCAGTTTTATTAACGCATTTTAACATATTCAGATTGAGCAAAGAAGCAATGCATGTCAAATTAAAATTTTACTGGTCACATACACATCAAATTAAGTAGGGTCGGGGGGGTGTATTTAAGTATTTAAGGCTATAAACAATGATCTTAAGGCACTTATCAAATGCAAGGCCAAAAAATTTGAGTGAAACAGCCTATGATAGGCCTACATTGATGCTCAACATTTTCACAGCAGATGTTTTATAGTAATAAATATTGTACAGTACACACAAAAACCGCTCATGTCACTTTGATTATGGCCCTAGATGGTCTCAGAAAATGATTTCATTCAGAGGCTTGTCCCACTCCACTCTAGTTTGTTTGCACTCTAGAGCAGGTTTTCTTCAAATTTAGACCATTTTCTCACATTGACTTCCATACCACCTCAGCAGTGCCACAAACTGATTACCTCCATGCCACGCCGAATTGAGGATTTAATTAAAGCAAAAGGATCCCCTACCAAGTATTGAGTACATGTACATACTTTCCAGAAGGCCAACAATTCACTAAAAATGTTTTTTTATTGGTCTTATGAAGTATTCTAATTTGTTGAGAGAGTGAATTGGTGGGTTTTTGTTGTGAGTCAAAATCATCACAATTAAAAGAACCAAAGACTTAAACTACTTCAGTCTGTGTGCATTGAATTTATTTAATACACGAGTTTCACAATTTGAGTTGAATTACTAAAATAAATGAACTTTTCCATGACATTCTAATTCTGTATATTCTTATAATTATTTAAATCACACCTGAATTGTTTTGGGCATAAGATGATGTCCATAAAAATTAACATTCCAAGAGACACCATTGGGAGCATTATAACGAAGTTTAAAACTTATGGAACAGCTCTAAACCTGCCTGGCCATGGAAGTAGGACAACTAAGAAAAACCACCATGTGACTGCAACACACCTACCAAATGACGTGATGAAGGCTTGTACAAGTGCTTCAGTGGCAACTATAAGACGTTACTTGTGGTTAAGAGTGGAATGTGTCCTTGTTTATTCAGTGCACATCAAAAGTTGATTAGAATATGCCAGGAAGAATTTGGAGAAGACTACAGAGTTTTTGGAGACAGTTATATGGACTGATGAAACCAAACTGGAACTTTTTGTACATATGGACCATGTCTGGCATTCAAAAAGCCAGGCTTATGATCAAATGTATACCATCGGTCAAGCATGGAGGTGGGTCATTGATGAGGTGGGGCTGTATATCTTGACTGTGTACCTGGTATCATGGATTCCCAGAAATACCAGGCCATTTTAAAGAGGAATGTGATGCCTTCTGTTGACAAATTAAACCTTGGTGATCATTGGACTTTCCAGCAAGACAATGATCACAAGCACACCTCCAAGTCAACCAAAGCTTGTTCCTGGAATGTCCTGGAGTGGCCTTCCCAGGCACCAGATTTAAATCTGACTGAAAATCTTTGGTGAGATTTAAAAGAAGGCAGTTGCAGCACGGAAGCCAACATGGTTTACAGTTCTTCTAGTTCGCACATTTTTTGGTTGCACATTTTTCGGTGCTATGTGTCCTGTACTGTTTTATGTTGTTTTTGTATTTTCTGTTTGCACACATTGTACTTTATGTAGCTAGAACAAACTTTGTCCTTTGCTCTGTGTTGTTTCTTTTCTGTAGTTATGTTATGTTGTCTTATGTAGCACAGGGGCCCTGGAGAAACATTTCAGGGTGTCTCATTTCACTGTGTATTGCATCAGTTATGTGTGGTTGAAATGACAATAAAAGCTTCTTGACATCACGGAGTTAGAGGCTTTTGCATGTGAAGAATCGGCAAAGATTCTGATCAAGAGCTTTAAGAAGCCTGTCAGCACTTACTGAAAATGTTTGTTAGCAGTTATA
Source organism: Hemibagrus guttatus (assembly GCA_033459395.1). Lineage (NCBI taxonomy): Eukaryota > Metazoa > Chordata > Actinopteri > Siluriformes > Bagridae > Hemibagrus > Hemibagrus guttatus. The sequence continues at coordinate 18,989,548 of JAUCMX010000004.1, forward strand.
AAAGCTAAAGGATGCTCCACAAAGAACTGAAGCTTGGGGTTTAATAATGCTATACATGCAAATGTGTTTAAAAGAGTAAAATGTATTTGAACTTCAAAGTTAAGTCAACTTCTGTTGTCAAATAAGTCAAATATGTATCAATACATTTTTTTTGTTGTTAAATGAGGTTTTTTGTCATTATCGTTCATCGACATCACTATAATGTCTTTTGAGGTGAGGGGGTTGACTATTTCTGATTGCAAATGCATCTACTCCTAGACATGCATATGCAGAAACCCCTAATGGCTGAAAAATCTAAATTACAAAGAAACTAAGTTAATATTCTAGTTGTCAATCTGCTCCAGGGGCGCTGTATCATGGCTGACCCTGCGCTCTGACCCCAACCCCCAGGGATGGGAGATGCGAAGAAAAGAATTTCACTGTGCAGCAATATATGTGTGACAAATAAAGGCAACTTACTTAAACTTACTTACAATCATGTCAGCATAACAGAGAGCAATCATTGACTATGAGGGTCACAACAAGGTGCAGACTGGTGGAAATGATGACCATTAAATTAAGTAATTTTCTTTGGCACATGTAGCTTTATGCAGGGAATGTGTTTTAAATAGCGGTCAATGGATTCATGTTTCAGGGATTTTTTTTTTTTTAAATTTCATGGAATACTTTTCACTAGTATTATATAATACTAGTATGAAATACTACTTCATGAAATACTTTTCACCACATTTGAGAAAACAAGGCAAGGTCTCAAATGAAAACTTTCTGCCAAACTAATGGCCAGGTTTTGATATATATGAAGGAGAATTAATTAGCTGCAATAGTACTATCTCTACCCCTTAATGATCAAGTAATACCAGAAGACCAGAATCCAATACAACCATTAGTGCTTGCTCCTAAGGAGATTCACCAAATTAAAAAATGTATACATCAAACTGTTGCCAAGATATTGTCTTATGTTTTCTGGAGCCCTCTAATATTGCAAAAGAAATTAAACTTGTTTCTTAAATTAAGTCAGATGTTGCTAAATATACCAATCATTAACATTAAAATCACCTGCCTAATATTGCATAGGTCCCTCAACGTCAGAAAAACAGCTCCAAGCTCTCGAAGCAGACTACACAAGACCTCTAAAGATGTGTTGTGGTATTTGGCAAAAGTGAAGTCCTTGCAAGGCGGTGCCTGGATCAATATTACTTGTACAGGACATACTAAAGATTCTAATCAGACTGAGCATCTGGAGAGTTAGGAGGCCAAGTCAATGTCTTGAAATCTGTCATGATCCTCAAACCATTCCTGAACAATTTTTGAAGTGAAGCAGGAAGCATGATCCTGCCAAGGTTTCCTAAAACATTGCTCAGAGCACTGCATCTGCCAGTTTGTGAAGACATTTGTGAACATTTTTGCAGCGTAGCAGAGCATTTTTCCACTTTCACCTACTGCAAACACAACCTGAATCTTCTGACCATCAATAGTCACTCTATCTTCCTTTCTCTGGAATTAAAAGAATTTAAAAGAATGGAGAAGTATTGCCAGGAGAACAACCTCTGCCTGATATTTCAGCAAGACACAAAAATTGATAGGGGACATCAGCATGAAGCAGGAGAGGAAGTACCATCTCCTTAGTATCAATGGCCCTGTTACATTGACACCCTGGTGAAAATGGCCCATCAGTGTCTTTACCACCTTACGTGTTTGAGAGACTTTAAACTGCCTTCTAAGGTGATAAAGACCTTTTACACCTGCACCACTGACTGCATCCTGACGGGAAGTATTACAGCCTGAACAGCACGAGGCTGTACAGAAATGCTTTCTGTAAGATGCATAAATTGTTAAAATGCATGTTAATTGTTGGGATGGTTCTGCACATTTTAAATAGTATTGTGTAAGTGAGATGTTATTTTGTTCCTTTTCATTTATTCAAGAGCCAAGGGGAAACCTTACTAATACCAGTAAAATAACAACTTACTTTTGAAGGACCTGTTCCTGGCCACAAACCTTCAGGATATAGCTGCTGATGTCCACTTGGCTCAGATCATCATGGGCCCAGCAGAGCGCCTGCATTATCAGCAGCTCTACTGGTGAACTCACTAAAAGGTAGAAAACAGACAGAGGAAGAAAACTTGACTAAACAGAAAATTGTGTGATAATTAGAAGGTTAAATGAATTAAATACATTATTTCAATAATTAAAATAATAATAAAACCAAAGTCCAAAATCTAATCAATTATTAATACAAACAATATTATGCAGATTTGGTAGTTGGCCCTACTAAGCCCTGCCAGGTATACTGTAGGGATATTTGGAGCAGATGTTTGCATTCTAGACACTCATCCTCCTAAATCTTCAAGTAAATTCAAGTAAAATCATACATATTTTGTATTTATGGCCCTTGTTTGCAATAACTGCATCAAGTCTGTGTGGTTTCTTCTTCTTTGATGTTTTTTCATGCTTTTACTACAGCCTCTTTCAGTTAGTGTTTACTCCAGAATTTCCGGTCTGGCTGATTCTTACTGCGGATGAATGGATTGCATCTTGTGGTATAGCCTATATATTTCTGCACTCAAAGTCATCTTTGAACAGTGGATTGCAAAACCTTCACCCCTGCCTTGAGGAGGTTGCTGGTGAGCTCACTGACTTATTTCTGGAGTTTTACTTCACAGCTCTCACAGTGTTTGTCATCATCTGTTTCTGTTTTCCTTAGCCAACCTGCTTGTGGTGTCTGTTACTCAATAGACCAGTGGTTTCTTATTTTTTCAGGACAAATTGTTTGCATTAGCCATGCCCAATGCCTTTGATTGATTTTTCCTCTTTTCCTTAGCTGGGCTTACACATTTTAACAGCAAATTCAGTCTCAAAGATTAAATGGAAGGCTTAAACTAAGAGTAAATCTTTAGCACTATTTATTGTTTAAACAATCAATCTAACAGGACATACTTTGGTAACAAGTAAAATCTGTTCACATAAGATACATGTTCAAAAAAATTTTTTTTGCTCACCTAAAAATTGGGTGGTCTGATATAAAATGTACTATGTTCTGTCATTTAGCAAATCTAAATATAAATACCAGGATAGAAATTCTGGAATTCTCATTTATCTTTTGTTCTCAAACCAAAATGTTTTTAGTCTACAGCAAAAACAAATTAAATGCTGATTCCAGCAGTTTCAGAGGGGACTGTATGTATTTTTTGTACATGTCCCTGCACATTGGAGATTAATGGACCATTTAATGCTATAATGATAACTACATTTGAGTGGAAAGATTGTCTACACTAGAAATAAGATGAGAACTCAATTTGCCTCAAACACTCTAGCCAAATACTAGCTTGCTCGAGTACAAGTTTTCGTTACTCTGAACACATTCAGCATGCAATTATGATGAGACAATATTTCTTAAACAAAAATTTCTTTTTATAAATTTTTTTTTTTAAGAAAGTACACTGTCTAAAAATAAATTCATATTTTGAACCGTCACTAAAACATTATTACCTTCATGTAAATAAACAAAATTACACAGAATAATTTATATTTTCCCACAAATATAAATTTGAGATCAGGTGTGACCCATCAAGAGTTCCCACAAGACACTGGCCTCAGGCAAGTGTGCGAACACAATAGTCCCAGGCTTGGCATCTCACACTTAATAGTGATTCTACCTATACACAAGAGTATTGCAGGCATGTAATTTAAATTCTTGAAGCAGAACTGAGCAGTTATTTGTGACATGCACAAACAACAGTTAGAGAACTTGCCATTCTTGGAGAATGTGAACATGATGGTACAACCTTGTTACAATTTATTAGCTGTAATTGACTGATCTTGAATAATGATTAATATAGATCAAAATAATTATGTTTGCTTTAATGTTTAAGAATGCTTTGTTGTAAACTTTTACAATATATTCGGACAAACTACGTTTCCCATGAGTAGCAGTAAAAGACAAGGAAAAAAGGAAAGCTGGGAACTACCACTTCTACGTGTGCTCCCTCCTTCCACAGTGCTTTAAATGGTACTACAAATGTTGGAATTAATGGAGATCCTTGCAGAGCCATGACTGGGTACAAAACAGTGTTGTGGCATTTACTAGGGATACTGCTGAGTGATCAAAGAAGCACCACGAGGAACTTCATAAAGCAGCATCTAAAGAGTATACATATCGTGTTTTGAAATCTAGCTCTGTGGCTGAGGTTATACTGTCGAAGCCTATATGCGGGCAATGCTGCAGGGTATGAATGAGATTCTGACGGTTTTAAAAGGTACTGGATAAGATTCATGTTATGCGGTCAACATGTCTGTTCAAAGTTACATGAAGCACTGGTATAGTTCTTTTGAACTGGGATGGTGGCCCCTACTTTATTTACAAAAAATTTGACAAAAGGTTATGATCACACTATAGGACACACATTCCTCATGATCCCACTTTGAAAGTCTAAGCTGGGATTGTGGAGAGAGCCAGTCTCTAAAACAATGGAACAGCTAATTACTCTTGACAGATTTCTTGGCATTAAGCAAAATCTTTTAGGGTGGGTTCCAGGTGTCAGACTCTGAAGGAGTGCATACTATCCTGTTCATGATTTACACAGACTGAATAACAAGACAAAGTGTTGTTCAGCATCAGTTCCCTTTCTTTTTTCAAAGAATCATCCTTCGTACAATAAAATGATACTTTTTTGACCGGGTTAAAGGCATCAGACGTGGAAATCAAAATGTATGGGTCAATCAATATGCTAGTTCAAAATATCTAAATATATTTAGTTTAGAACTAGCTTTAAATATGCCAAAGGTAACTGAAACCTATCTATAGTAAATTACAGTGACCAACATAAAATATCACAAATGCATCCCGTAGCATTTAACATTTAGTCATTTTATTTTATGGTAATTACCTCTGAACAAAATCAGTAATGCTTGCAAAACTTAACTCATACTCTGACAGACAAAATAGGCTAACGGAACCTGATCTTACATTTATTTGTTAAGCTTGAAGTTGCAGGTATCACCACTCTTTGGAGAAGGCATTCCACCAAAACACAAATATGGAGGATTAGAAGAGGCTACTCTAATCCTTCCATACCAACCTTGGCAAACCATGTCTTTAAGGACCTTGCTTTGTAGGCACCATTTGTGGAATGCTGAAAAAGGTTTAGGCTAGACCCCTATTCAAGTGAATGGAAGTCTTAATTTTGCAGCATATAAAGACATTCTAGACAATTGTGTGCTTTCAAGTTTGTGCCAACAGTCGACCCACCACAACTTTTAATCAGGCCCGCCAACAAATTCTGGTAATCAATTTAATGTGGGCTGTCTAAATATATGTCTTTGACAATTACAACAGTGAGACGCAGGTGGCGCTGTCCCACTTTACTCAACTCGCTAATTTTATCAGAGTCAAGTCAAGTCGAGTCAAGTCAAGTCAAGATGCTTTTATTGTCATTCCAACCACATATAGCTGATGCAGCACATGGTGAAATGAAACAACGTTTCTCCAGGACCCTGGTGCTACATACAACATATAATTTCAAAAACAAACACCACAGAGCTAGGACAGAAGTTTGTTTTAGCTACATAAAGTGCAACGTGTGCAACCAGGTGCAAACAGTGCAAAGACAGGAAGTACAAAAAAAAGAACACAAGACAGGACACATAGCGCCATAAAATTTAAAAAAAAAATTTTTAAATATTAAATAAAAAAAAAAGTGTGCAATGGACAAAATGGAATGTGATGTGCAAACTTGAGACTACGGCAATAACTAAACAATGTGAATACTACAACAATGCCTAAAAAAAGACCTGATCACTAAAATGCGTTTTTTAGAATGCGACTCTGTAAAGGCGTTTCAAATGAAACTGCGTCTGTGGGAGGGGCAGATGTGCCAAGGCAACCTGTCTCACTTTACTATTTGTAAGTCAGTGACACAGTCACCATCCCGTTCCCGACAGAAGTGTGTGCCGATAAATTGAACACACCGAAAGTGGAATTCAGCCTGAGATTTGCCGATTTTGAAACACAGAAATTCAACTTTGACCTGTTCGCGAAGCCATTTGCAGTTCATGCTGATGCTGCGCCTGAGCCCTTTCAGTTGGAACTTATGTATCGATACTCATCTAAAGACCCAGTATGAGACAGTTGGGGCACCTGAGTTTGCACCTTTGCTCCCTGAATCAATGCCACAGCTTCGCCTTCATGCTGCACATGCCATTTCTATGTGCAGAAGCACCTACTCATGCAAGCAGATAATCTCCATAATGAAGCTGACTGAGACATCCAACAGATCCCGCCTCATGGACCAGCATCTGGTCTAAGTAATGCAAGTGGCCTTGGCAAAGGACATTAACCCTAGAATAGACAAGATCGTGTCTAAGAAAAGATGGAGTATCTGGTAACAGTTTAAAAAAAAAAAAAAAAAAAGAAGTCTAATATGCTTATGTTTGGCATTAGCCAGTGTCCTTTCAAGCTCGGTGTCTTTTCAAAGTAAGAGCTACTAAAATAAGCTAAATAATACAATTTCAGATACCATTATCATCTATATACCATTTATTTATAATAGTCTACTATTGGTTGAATGGTCTTTCCTGAACGTTTCAGTTGTTCAAGTACTATTTTGTTTAACTGACAGTTGGCATTATTCCCAGAGCATTTGTCCTTTCAAGCTAGAGTTGTCTTTTCAAAGTAATAGCTTCCAAAATAAGCCACATAATACAATATCAGATACCAGTTGTTTATATACCATGTGGTATTTATAGCATTTTTTGTTTTATCAAACAGTTTTTCTAAAATTTATGTTTTTAAAATATTGTTTTACACTACTGTTTTAACCTCCTACAACCTGGCGTCCACATACGTGGACGTCACACTTTTGGCTGTGTGCACCATTAATTATTTTAACCTGTTGTACACAAATGTGAACACTTACACTGCCATCTGTTGGTATTCATTGGTTCCCCCTAAATAAGAAATAAGAAATCTAAAATGCAAGCCAAACCATAGCTCAGGTCTTGGGAGGTTAAAGTACTGTTTCGTGCAGTCAGAGACCTTATTTCTTGTTTTGATAAAGATAAAAAAGCTTGCTATGACACAAATGTGTTACAACTCAAAACTAAAATGAAAACCTTGTTGTTTTGCTAAATGTGGTATTATGAATTGTGAGTTTTTATATTTAGTCAGTAAATAAAAAAAACTCTAAACATATGTCCGGCCCTATAACCCTCAGCATGGCCCTTACTGAGATTGGATTTCCATGTTAACCTCCATACATTCAAAAAATATTCCAATGTTCCAAAGTTTTCCAATTAACATTCGCTTCCTATCAACATGAAACTTGGTTATCTTGGTGTCAAAATCTCTGCCAAGCTGTCAGACAGACAAACTTTTTTTAAATTTTAACACAGTAAATGATCTTCAAAAACTCCCCTCTCAATTGGCAGAACATCATACATATAAATTATTATACTATCCAAAAAAATACTTCAATGATCCCAGATCAACCTCCACCTTCCTGGTTTATATTACTTAATTCCAGCATCACATTTTATTGAAAAAAAAAAACAAACCATCCAGTATCAAATTAACTATAAAAGACCCACACCATGGACGACTTGAGGCTGATGATACTACTTGATGATACTTCCAACTCAAATATATAATCAAAAGGGATAAACCTAGCCATACAAATGAGATATAGGAGAATACTTGAGCACTATGCAAAGAAATCAGAATCAAATGCCACCCCAGCATCAGCTGCCCAACAATTGCAGCAGCTCTATCAGCTTGGTGTTAGTTTGAATAAAACTTTAAATTCACCAGTATTAATTCACCACTCCATATACCTGAATTGAAAAAACCTGAAAAAAACATTGAGGTCACTAAAATCTATTGTACCATATTTGCTACTTATTTACATATCCCAGCTCTCACCACCAAATGGTGATCAAATCAGACAGTGATCAGGAACTGTGAAATAGCTGACAGGTGGGGGTCAACATTGGTGATCTCCCCCCATTCAATATTTTGTTTAAGAGCATCACCTCTAAGCTTTTGCATTGTCACACCTTCAAGGCCTGCCCACTCAACGCCTTTAAAACTGCACCATATGTGCCTTTTCACTGGACTTAATGACTACAGTGCCACTGCTGTGTGTTCTGATCTCCAATAAAAGATTCCTGCTGAACACTACTTCTGAGTCCCCTGGTCTGCTTCAGTAAATTCAGAACACTACTCAAAAACAGCAAAGAATATAAACATGCCACCTTGGTATAAAAAGGCTTTACGCATGTTAAGCACATGTTAATATCTTGCTAAGAAGCATAGACAAAAAAATCAATTTCTTGGAATATCTACAACTGATATTATTTGCTCTAAAATCAAACATTAGACCTTCTATTAGCATCAGAACTTCTGAATATCTCCGCCTGATGTTGGTATTTTACTCTGGACATGTCTTGCAAATTTTGCGTGAATCCCAACAACCAGAGTTAATTAAGCTACACACAGCTAAAACTGACCAGCTGACATTATGAATGTTTAGGTATATCGTCCTATGACAACAACTTTTTAAACATAGTGCTGTCTTGAAGCCTTCATGGGATTATATTCAGCAGGTATTTGTTGTTCTCCACACATGCAGAACACAAATGAACACCACCACTTACAACTAGGGAAGCTGTATTTTAAGTTCTGACTTTCCAAGATGGGGGCATGAGAGTAACAAAAAGACTTGGCAAAAAGCAAGGTCTACAACATTCTGTAACATTTAATTAGTAATTATGCATGTCACCCAGTCACTGATTGTCACTCGGTAAGTCTAAATTATGTTTCACATATGCAAAATCTCAAGCAGGCTGATAGAAGAAGCTAAAATTTTTGTGCAAATTGGTTTACAATTAGCAAAGTAACCTGAGGGAAGAACTTTTCTTTCTGTGGATTCATAGGTCATGAAATATTAACTGAAATATTATTAAAATAGTTTAATGATGGCATTGCTAACACTGTATCCCTATCATATGGTATTGCTAGCACTCTCATAATAGGTAATCAAAGCTAGGTGAAATAATGTTTAAAACACAAGAGACCTCAGTTGCCGGTAAGAAATAAAATAATTTGTTAATAGAAATTTTACCATCGCATGTAAAAGTCACAGGCTGCTGGGAGTCCAAAATTTCAATGGAAACTTTCACACTGCTACTACTGTCTCCCGCTACGTCCCTGTGAGAGATCACTGGGTTCAAAACATATCCAGGATTGGTAGAATGATCATCATGTGCAAACTTTGATTTTAGTCTGTAAAGAGAATAGACAGATACATACCTTGTATATTCTGATGGCAAAAACATTTGACAAAAATAAAAAAAAAATAAAAATAAAAAAATAAATCAAATAATGACTTTAATTTAACACACAGAGTATAACACTGGTCACATGGCAAGACACCACTATACATCATGACATCACAAAACCTAAAACAATTTCAAGACCCTGTATCTTTCAACCAGATGAATAGAATTCACAGACGTCAAACACATAATCGATTATGTAAACACAGTCTACTCCTTGCACACAGTTCTCTTTTGGTTAGAATTACTTACTTTGCGATGTCTTCACAGAATGCTAAGATTTCTAGGTTTTGGGCCCAATTTTCTTGTAAAATGGTATTCTTTCTAAATGCATTCCCACTTTTATTAGTGACCTGTAAAACACACATGAGGCAGGGTAGATCTGGTTAGCATTATAAAGCATGGAAAAGGTTATTTGAACTGGCATGGCACAAAGTATTGAAGTGATGTTCAAAGCCCTTCTGCTAAATAATTCTTAATTACAGATTTTTCATTTTTGTCAAAATGAAACATTTTAATTAGATGGGTGAAGTTCAAATTTTCCTTACAAAATATTGTCTTCACTCAGTAATCACAAATAATATATTCTTCACATTTCTTTCCTATAAGGTAGGGAAGGATATTAGGATGATTATATTTTACTCGAAATCAAACATTACAATCTAATTTCATCAATTTGTTTGACAAAATGTGCAAAGAATCTAGTACAAAGTGTCTGAAAAGCAAATACTACCAGAATCTACTCCTTTTTTGCACTGGTTATATAAAGAAATCCTTAGTAACAGTTATGAAGCCATCGATTAAACCCAAATTTGACCCTGTCAAACTATGGGCCAATATTAAAGATGCCATTTACCTACAAGACCCTAAGAAAACTGCAAAACCACCAGTTTTGACAAATCAATTAGTGCATCTACTTGGTTCATGTCAGCAGTACTTTTAACACAATTGATTAGAGACAAATGTATTTCAGTTATAGGTCACTAGACCAGGATACAGGTTACAAAACAATTTCTAAAGTGTGTTGCCTCCACCAATTCACAGTGGTTTAGGTCTGTGATGGCTTGCCATTATTGACGGACCAATGAATTCTGTACTCCCCAGCAAACAGTACAGGAAATTGTCATGGTATCGGTCTATGAACTGAAGCTTAACCATAAGTAGTTCATGCAGCAAGACAAGGACCCTAAGGCACACAAGTAAGTCTACACGCTTAAGAAAACAAATTAAATAAAAGAAATGTAACATTTTGGAAGTCAAAATCCAGAGTTTAAGCTAGGAGAATGAGATGATGTGGAAAGACCTAAAAAGAGCAGTAAAGCAAGGAAGAATGCTCAAGCAGGTCATACATGTTACTGAACACAAGGTACACAGGCTTTTTCCGAAAAATATATTGGATAATTTTGCTCAATAAATAAATTTCAAACTTATAATGTTTTAAATCATGTGATTAATAGGGTTCACTATTAATTCTTTATTAAATAAAAATCGGGGGGGGGCACGGTGGCTTAGTGGTTAGCACGTTTGCCTCACACCTCCAGGGTTGGGGGTTCGATTCCCGCCTCCGCCATGTGTGTGTGGAGTTTGCATGTTCTCCCCGTGCCTCGGGGGTTTCCTCCGGGTACTCCGATTTCCTCCCCCAGTCCAAAGACATGCATGGTAGGTTGATTGGCATCTCTAAATTGTCCGTAGTGTGTGATTACGTGAGTGAATGAGAGTGTGTGTGTGCCCTGCGATGGGTTGGCACACCGTCCAGGGTGTATCCTGCCTTGATGCCCTATGACGCCTGAGATAGCCACAGGCTCCCCATGACCCGAGTGTAGTTCGGATAAGCGGCAGACAATGAATGAATGAATGAATAAATAAAAATCTGGTTATATTTTAGGTAAAATTTTGTAGAAATCCAGAAAATTTTAAAGGGTTCACAAATTTTCTGTAGCACTGCACAGAGGAATTCCAGTTACAAGCTTATATAACCCAACTTGACTGTCTCTTTAAATAGCCTGGATGATTCCAGAATTTTTACTGGCTTACTGTATAGAAGCTTCTGATTGGCCAACTGCATAATTAGGAGTTAACCGAGAGAACCTGTGACACTTGTGCAATCTGGTGCCTTCATAGGCGCAATCCTCGATAATCTGATCATAAGCATACCTCCAAGGTTGTAACAATATGGAGTTATTGTTAATTAAAGTTTTAAAGTGAGATGAGGCCAAAGATTGTGGACTTGGCTGAGACTGGGTGCCTAAGCAAGTACACTCACAACGTGACTGAACCAGGTTTATTAGGAGGATGTGGTTGGAGACTCCACAATCTCAGGGATTCCGTCTCCTTATTTAATTAATAGTGGAGCTGGCCTGACAATCTAGTTTAAATCTTTTGCCTTTAATTTTTAAAGTTTCAAATATTATACAGTGCTCAGCGTAAGTGAGTACACCCCCTTTGAAAAGTAACATTCTACACAATATCTCAATGAACACAAAAACAATTTCCAAAATTTTGACAAGACTAAGTTTAATATAACTTAATTTGTTTAACTTATAACATGAAAGTAAGGTTAATAATATAACTTAGATTACACATTTTTCAGTTTTACTCAAATTAGGGTAATGCAAAATTGAGTACACCACACAACAAAAACTACTACATCTAGTACTTTGCATGGCCTCCATGATTTTTAATGACAGCACCATCTAGGCATGGAATGAACAAGTTGGCGACATTTTGCAACATCTATCTTTTTACATGAATGACCTCTTTTAGAGACTGGATGCTAGATGGAGAGTGATGCTCAACTTGTCTCTTCAGAATTCCCCATAGGTGTTTGATTGGGTTCAGATCAGGAGACATACTTGGCCACTGAATCCCTTTCACCCTGTTCTTCTTCAGAAATCCAACAGTGGCCTTAGATGTGTGTTTAGGATCATTGTCATGTTGGAAAAGTGCACGATGACCAAGGGCACGGAGTGATGATAGCTTTCTTGGTATCTTCCCTTTCAGTATAGAGCAATACATCTGTGAATTCATGATGCCATCAATGAAATACAGCTCCCTGACACCAGCAGCACTCATGCAGCCCCACATAAGGACACTGCCACCACCATGTTTCACTGTAGGCATCATGCATTTTACTTTGTATTCCTCACCTTTGCGACACCATACAGTTTTGAAGCCATCAGTTCCAAAAACATTTATCTTGGTCTCATCACTCCAGAGTATAGAGTCCCAGTAGTCTTCATCTTTGTCAGCATGGGCCCTGGCAAACTCTAGGGCTTTCTTGTGCCTGGGCTTTAGGAGAGGCTTCTTTTGTGGACGGCACCCATGCATGCCATTCCTCTGCAGTGTACACCGTATTTGCTGACAGTAAGTAACACCCTTTTATAGGCAACTGTCTGCTGGACACCTGTGTAATGAATAATTAGGCTCACCTGTGGTTGAGTTCTTGTTAAATTAGACATTTGTAATCTAAAATTTAGCTTTGCTCCAGAGACTTTCAGTGGGGTATACTCATTTTTGCATCAACATTTGAGTAAATCTGAAAATTTTGTTCTCCAAGTTATATTATTAACCTTACTTTCATGTTATATAAAACAGTCTTGTCAACATTTTGGAAATTGTTTTTGTGTTCATTGAGATATTGTTTAAAATGTTACTTTTCAAAGGGGGTGTACTCATTTATGATGAGCGCTGTAAATAGCTTTATAGCAAATCTGTTACTTATTTGGGTTTGAGAAATTGACAATCATATAAATATCCTTTTATTTTAATTTTTTTAATGCTTCATAGGGCGAAGTAGAGTGGATCTCATTCTTTACTTACTTTACTTTGGCTGTTTAGGAAGGTTGTAGGCACTTGGTTCCTGGTAACTGCCATTCCAGTAGATGCCCATCTGGGTTGAGTTACAGTGCACTTGTCTTTTTCCTGTGCTAAAGAACAGTTGATTGTCAAGACCTCTGTGTCCTCTTGCAACACTGCATCCCAGGGGTCACTTGCAGGCACAGATTCCACTAGTACAGATCCACATAGGGCACCAGGAATATCTTCTACCTCCACTCGACGCTTGTTGAGAGGGTCCAGATCTAGCCAGTCAAAGCAGCTAATGCTAGGGGAATCAGCAGGGTGGAGTACAGGCTCCAGGGACTTGACACTAACAGAGTTTTCATCCATGATTGAAGACCTGCCATTCCTCAAGTATTCTGAAGTGCTGGCAATCTTGTCAAAGAGCTTAGCCATTTCTGGATTAATGACTGGCTGATGAAAGACCTGAGGAGTGACTGGCTGGACTGAGACAAAAGGGAGAAATGGGCTCTGTTGGGCAGGGAGATGGACAGACTGGAAAGGAAAAACTGGGCCTGGCAAGTGGGTCAGTGTAGGCATAGTGGATTTTGAAGTGGAGAGCATGGATGTCCAATGTAAAGGATGTGGGCTGAAAGTTTGTCCACATGTGTTTGCTGCACTGAGGCTATGATGCAACAGTGATGGGGGCCTGCCAAAATTATCATCCAAAAGCAGCTTCTCCAGCTCTTCATTTGTCAATGTCTCCAGATCAATGTCTGCAAACGTGTCCTTCTCTGCCTTCTTCTTCGGTTCTGAGTCAGAGAAGACAATGAGATCTTTCTCCAGCTGGCTTAAGGACGTTACAGGTGCTTGTGCATCAGGGTGCGCTTTCATTTGGGATGCATGGACTTGAATTTTGTGTCTCCGTTCATGTTGCATTTTATTTAATGCATCTGTCTCCATGCGCAAAGCCTCGTCCTTACCCACTAGTCCCTTTGGCCGAACCACTATGTAAGTGGCCGAACTGTCCGGCTCATACCCATTGCCACTGGACATCTGGTCCATGGTGACGTCGCCTTGCCATGAACAAGAATAAAATCGATTGATTTGTATTGGATACAATGCCTACAATGAGAGAAAGAGAGAATCAATGAGAAATGAAAAAATTGCTGACAAAAAGAGCTACATCATTCTATCAGTGACATCCCGTTGGGTGCCAAAGCATGTGAAAAGACTACACAAAGCAAATTTAAATTAACAGAATGAACTACATTTCAGAGCATTCCATCAGCTCTTGGTGTCCTCAGATTTAGATATAGTCAGGTACATTTTAAGACACAATTCTGATTATTTTGCCTCTGTAAACCACTACAATGGATTTGAAATTAAGCAATCAGAATGTGACTGAAGCATAGACTTCCAGCTTTAATTCACAGGGCTTAACAAACTGATTTTTTTATATGATGGATGACTCTTCCATAACATGCAAATAAATGTCATGCTATGGTGTGACATATTGACCATACTCACTATAAAAATCTGTTTACAACCTCATAGCCATTCAAGTCAAGAAGCTTTTATTGCCATTTCAACCATATATAACTGATGCAGCACAAATTGTAATGAAACAAAAAAAAAACTCATACAAAAGTTGAGAAACACAACTTGTCCACTTATATTAGATTAAAGCATTCTGAGTCCAGTCCAGACCATATTTTTAAGGTTTGATGTTAGTCCATAACTTGCAAAAAAAAAAGGTCACCTAAGTCACTGAACAGGAAGTGAAGGCATATCTCAAAAAGACTTTGTAGTACGTTTTTGAAAAGTATTGTTATTAAATTATACGTATATATCATATACGTTTAGCAACAAATTAAGAAACACAATTTGACATCATTTGCAACCAGGGCTACTTAAAACAGGAAGTGGTATATTTGTTGCATTTGCTGGAAACAGCAACTGCTTGATGATTTGCCCATTGCAAACGTGCAATATTGAAAACAAGCACTCATGGTCCCAATGGCTTCTGGTCTTTCTCCATCACTAAGAGGTAGATGGTCAGAATAACCACCTGGAGCTATATTTATTATTACAGTGCCAGCAAAGGAATTGTAATTCCTCAAGCTGCAATTAACATTTAACATTCATTTTGAGCTAAACTATGTCACGAATCTCCAGCACATTCTAGTGCAAATGCACACACACACGCACACAAAACTCATATCTAAAAATGATTCAAAACCATCTTGTGTGTTGTGCTGGCAGTGGCAAAACCAGAAATTCATTTGGTTGGATGATGAAATAAAATCATTTTTTCTACTTATTTGTACAGTAAGGATGTGACGTGCTCATGCATTTCAGGTAACCACCAGTTATTTTCATATTAGTTATTTTATGTTATTAAAAAAAGCCATGAAACAACTTATTTCAGTATCATAATTTTAATAAAATTACACTGTTATAAATCATGATCTTACAAAACCATGCATTAATATTGCACTGGTGGTTTAATTTGTTGTCATAAAATAATTAAAAAAAAAAAAATGTATTAAAATGTAAGGCCTATTGAAGCTTGTACTTGTAGCTTGTACATACTTGCGTCATGTCTATTTGTTGACACTGTTCTGTGATTAGTACAGCTTGACAGACTCCATTCAAACATTGTCTCTGAGCTCTCCGTGTTGACGCAATTAAATATTTTAAAAACAAATCAATTTTAAAGTTTCAATTCTGATTTAATAATAAATGTCACAAATTCAAATAAATTCTAAATTCACAGCAACTTCTCCCAAAAATGAATCGGCTGTCTTATCTCCTCTTTCTTTCTTTTACTCCTCTTCAGTTTTTCCTCATATTGTTCATAAATCTCATGTTTTTGATCAGTATGAATTTCTTGTGAGGCCAAAAATTCTAGGAATAGTTCCCAAAAGTAGGTTTTGCGTATTATTTTAAATCTCAGCCCTAATTATATCTGTTTGATTTTTAATAATTGATGAACACTGCTAGAAAACTGACACTATAAATAAACAATATTGAAAACCTATAAAAACACATCAAAAGTCTGTCTAAGAGGAGAACAGAAATTCTACAAAATCTGTACAGAAGCACACTTCAGAACAGACCGGACACGTTAAAAGATCATCAGCTTTATATTTATGACATAATTAAGCTGAAAAGCCGTACATCACAGTTCCTAACACTGTAAGTAAAGAGGCCAACATCAAAATGCAATTTGCAGCAATGTGCAATTTCCCCAAACATAATCAGAGCAAATGAGTGCTCCCATACTGTTAATAGGGCACCTAATACAAATTTCATCAACTGAAAGCAATTTGTATCCCCAAAACCATACAGGCTGAGAAGAGATGCAACAATGATGGTCCCCCCCTTCCTCATTGCCGCATAACCAACCACATGAACCAAAGCACATCTCTAGCCATCACAAAAGCATAACTTTTAGAATGCAAGACATTTTTTTCTCCATGATATTGGAAAGCTAGCTTACTCAATAAACTGGACACACCACACTTGTGATGTGAATACACAAGTGTGAAATAGAATACACTTCTATTGAGCTTTTCTGAGTATAGGTAATTGAGCAAGAGAAGAGTCTTTCACTTGCACATATTTTCAAGATGATTGTGATTTAGAAAGCAGAAATAGCATGCAGGTATGCATGTTTTTAAAAATAAAAAAAAAAAAAAAAAATCCAACAATTTCCAGGTTTTACAATGCACACACACTTTCACTCTAGAATCAATGGAAAGTTTTATAAAGGACTCTCCTGGGCTTCAACCAGACATGACTGCTTTTACCCTATTTATATTACCTGCTTAAACACACAGCAGGTACAAGTAGTAACACATGCAGGTTTTGGGGATGGGATCCAGGGGTGAGAACAGATTTGTTCCACAGTTCATAAGGCAAGACAAGACCAAGAGTGGGGAAATATTTATTTAGTATGAAAGAATAATTAAAAAGTGAGAGTAAAAACATAACATAAGAGCCGGGAGCTTGCCATCTTGCTGCTACACAACAAAGCTGACTTTTTCTATGCATCATCATTAAAACTGCCAACATTCATCTAAGTTAGGGTCACATTTTGCAGCATGAATGCATTGTGTGTTTGCATTAAAACATATTCTGTTCTGTTATTAACCCAGCAACTGGGGTTGCACATGCTAGTGTGTCCTTAGTGCCAGTCCCAAGCCCGGATGGATGGGGAAGGTTGCATCAGGAAGGGCATCCAGCATAAAACCTGTTCCAAATCAAATTTGAGGATCATAAACCAGATTACCATACCAGATAGGTCAAGGCCCAAGTTACCAACAACTGCCACCAGTACTGTTGGCCAGCAGGATACTGGTGGAAACTGCACTACTGTTGGGAGAAGTAGAAGAAGGAGAGGAGGAAGGCATTTCCAGAAGCAGCAGGAGAGGAGAAAGGGTAGAAGTGTGGAGGTGAGTGTTGAAACTCTAAATGTTTGCACTATGACTGGTAAAGGGAAAGAGCTGGCGGATATCATGGAGCGGGACAAAGGCAGACGTGCTTTGTGTACAAGAGACCAAGAAGAAGGGGAGTAAAGCCAGGAGTATTGAAGGTGGTTTCAAAGTGTTTTACCATGGTGTAGATGGGAAGAGAAATGGTGTAGAGGTAATCCTGAAGGAAGGGTATAGTAAGAGTGTAGTAGAAGTAAAGAGAGTGTTTAACACAGTAATGATTGTGAAGCTGGAAATTGAAGGGATGTTGGTAAATGTCATCAGTGCATGTGCCCCACAAGTGGGGTGTGAGGAGAAAGAAGAATATTGGAGTGTGTTAGATGAAGGGGTAGAGAGTGTACCCAAGGAAGAAAGAGTGGTGATTGGAGCAGACTTTAATGGACATGTTGGTGTAGGGAACAGAGGTAATGGGTAGGTACGGTGTCAAGGAGAGGAATGTGGAAGGACAGCTGGTGGAAGATTTTGCAAAAAGAATGGAAATGGCAGTGGTGAATACATATTTTAAGAGGAAGGAGGAGCATTGGGTGACATAAGAGTGGAGGAAGGTGTACACAGGTGGACTATGTCCTATGCAGGGGATGCAACCTGAAAGAGACTGTATGGTGGTGGCAGGGGAGAGTGTAACTAGACAGCACAGGATGGTAGTCTGTGGGATGACTTTAAAAATGAGGATGAGGAGAACAAAGACTGAATCTCAGATCAGATGGTGGAAGCTGAAGAAAGAAGACTGTTGTGTGAAAATCAGAGAGGAGATGGGACAGGTGCCAGGTGGTGATGACAGGGTACTGGACAATTGGGCAACTACTACAGAAGCAGTGAGGGAGACAACTACGAAGGTACTAGGTGTGACATCTGGACAGAGGAAAGAAGACAAAGACTTGGTGGTGGAATGAGGAAGTATAGGAAAGTATAAGGAGAAAGAGGCTGGCAAAAAAGAACTGGGATAGGCGGAGAGATGAAGAAAGTAGACAGGAGTACAAGGAGATGCGGCGTAAGGCGAAGAGAGATGTTGCAAAGGCTAAGGAAAAGTTGTAGGGTAGCTGCATGAGAAGTTGGATACTAAGGAAACAGAAAAGGACTTGTACCGATTGGCTAGACAGAGGGACTGTGCTAGGAAGGATGTGTTGCAGGTTAGGGTGATAAAGGTAGCAAACAGAAATCTGCTGACAAGCAAGGAGAGTGTGTTGAGAAGGTGGATGAAGTTTTTCAAGTAGCAAAGAAAGAGAGAGAGAGAGAGAGAGAGAGAGAGAGAGAGAGAGAGAGAAAGAAAGAAAGAAAGAAAGAAAGAAAGAAGGCTGGATGATGTGGAAAAAGTGCATCAGGAAGTGAAAGGAATTAGTAAGGATGAAGTGAGGACAGCTATTAGGAGGATGAAGAGTGGAAAGGCTGCTGGATGACATACCAGTGGAGGCATGGAGATGTTTAGGAGAGATGGCAGTGGAATTTTTAACCAAGTTTTTAAAAAAAAATCTTGGAAAGTGAGAGAATGCCGGAGGAGTGGAGAAGAAGTGTACTGGTAACGACTAACTACAGAGAGATAAAGTTGATCAGTCACAACATGAAGATATGGGAAAGAATAGTGGAGGCTAGGCTAAGAGGAGAGGTGATGATCTGTGAGCAGCAATAAGGTTTCATGCCGAGGAAGAGCACTAGAAATGCTATATTTGCTTTGAGAATGTTGATGGAGAAGTATAGAGAAGGTCTGAAGGAGTTACATTGTGTGTTTGTGGATTTGGAGAAAGCATACAACAGGGTGCCGAGGGAGGAGTTGTGGCATTGCATGAGGAAGTCAGGAGTGGCTGAAATGTATGTTAGGGTGGTGCAGGATATGTATATGAGGACAGTGTCACAGCGGTAAGGTGTGTGGTAGGAATGACAGACTGGTTCGAGGTGGAAGTAGGATTACACCAAGAATCAGCTCTTAGCCCTTTCTCGTTTGCGATGCTGATGGACAGGTTGACAGATGAGATCAGACAGGAGCCCCCATGGACTATGATATTCACAGATGACATTGTGATCTGTAGTGAGAGTAGAGAAGAGGTTGAGATGAGCCTGGAGAGGTGAAGGTCTGCACTAGAGAGAAGGGGAATGAAAGTCAGTAGGGACAAGACAGATTGCATGCAGTTGAATGAGAGGGAGAGCAGCAGAATGGTGCAGTTGCAAGGAGTAGAGGTGAGGAAGGTGGATGAGTTTAAATACTTGGGGTCAACTGTTCAGGTTAATGCACCGTGTTGTAGAGAAGTGAAGAGAGTACAGGCAGGTTGGAATGGGTGGAGTAGAGTGGCAGGAGTGATTTGTGATAGAAGGGTGTCTGCAAAAGTGAAAAGGAAAATTTACAAGACTGGTGGGACCAGCTAGGTTGTTTGGCTTGGAGACGATGGCGCTGACAAAAAGACAGGAGGCAGAGCTGGAGATTTGCAGATTTGCGTT
Organism: Hemibagrus guttatus; assembly: GCA_033459395.1. Classification (NCBI taxonomy): domain Eukaryota; kingdom Metazoa; phylum Chordata; class Actinopteri; order Siluriformes; family Bagridae; genus Hemibagrus; species Hemibagrus guttatus. The sequence goes on from JAUCMX010000004.1 coordinate 19,009,584, forward strand.
GGGAGTGACGATGATGGCGAAGATTAGAAATGAGTATATTAGAAGGACAGCGCAGGTGGGGCAGTTTGGAGACAGTAAGAGAGGCGAGATTGAGATGGTTTGGGCATGTGCAGAGGAGGGATATGGATTATATTGGAAGAAAAATGCTGAGGATGGAACCACCGGGAAAGAGGAGAAGAGGAAGACCAAGGAGGAGGTTTATGGATGTGGTGAGGGAAGACATGCAGGGGATTCATGTGACAGAGGGGGATGCAGAGGACAGATTGAGATGGAGAAATATGATCCGTTTTGGTGACCCCTAAAGGGAGCTGTCGAAAGAAGAAGATTCTGTTCTGTTATTAAACAGGGAAGCAGGTGTTGCACAGATTGCTCCATGTTCGCCATGGACATGAGGTGGTTGACAACTGCCTAGGTATCAGCAATTTGGAAAACACTTAAGTATCTAAAGATGTTACAGAGGGAAACTGATACTTGATCAAAAAAAATGAAGAATTAGTTTAACTAGAGAGAAACTTTATATACTAACCCACCTTGTTTAATAAAGACTGAGTGGGGCAAAGGTACTGCTGCATCACTGTAGCAAATAAAAGTAACCAAGCAACAATGTTCAGGTGCTTTTCCCAGATCCAATTTGTGCTCTATTTGCTGTTTCGCAAAAAAACACAACCCATTTTTCATTTATTCTGAACCTATCCGAGCAGTTGGAAAATTGACTCTGGATGGGACGCCAGTCAATCATAGGAAAATCATGCATGCATACGTGTACACACGCATATACATACACATATGCTCAGGCTCCCACTACATTAATTAAAATGCAACACCTTTCCAATAATAAGAATTTTAAGTATAGAATATTATAATCTACAACCCTGTAGTTGATTTTCCTTATAACTGCACATCCCATGTCATCTTATAATCTTATACAGCAGCAATCTGATCTGACAAGTTTTTTTTATATCAATTTATTACTCAGACATACGTTTTAATTGTTTAGTTACATGGAACTCCTGCAATACAAATTAGTTCATGTTAATGTGACTTATGTAATATTGTTATTGCTGACTCATATGTTGCAAGAACAAAAAAAACCACTTAGGATCTTTAGGACACCCTAATTAAAGTTATTTAAAAGTTAGCAGTGTAGTTTGGAGCATAGCCTGTAGTTTGGTGTACAACATTGGTGACAAGGTGCATATTTAAGAATAGCAGTGCTGTTTATCTTGCTTTAAGGCTAGAAAAGATGTAATAAGAAAAAAGACGCACACAAATGTTTATAACGCTAGGAATTGAAAGTGAATTGTACCCATTTTACGTAAACTTATGAACACCATTCACTAAGCTAACGTTGCCGGTCCACGGTTTCTTCAAGCCTGCACACGCAACGTAAGCAAACAGAAAAAGAAAGCGTTGCATGCTGTTATAACTGTTCAACTTGTCCAAAAATCCTGATTCACCCTACGTATGCCATACTGGAACAGAACTAATTACACTTTAAAGGAGCACCAGCGTGCATATGGAGGCCTGTATGGGCTTATTATGAGGACGTTTAGCAGGTTTCAGTTCCCCAAACCGTCAGTGTATATATCTGTAAATCAGTACTGTACAGAGTAGTTTATAGTGCTAAACTGACGGCAACTTCTTGAAGTCACCCCATCCCCCCACCCATAAGAAAGCATGTGTCTTTGTTCTTTTGAGCTCTGAGCCTAGCTAAAATTTAACGGAACGGTAGCATTAAGTGGTAGGCCTCCTCTCATGACACGAATGGTCAACAATGTTACAGTATACAGGAAAGTATTTTTGCGCTATAGGTTAACTCTAATGTTAGTTGCTAATAGACAGTCTGTGTCCCCACCTGTAACTCCAAATCCATTAATTATTATACGTAGCTCCAACAACACGCTAAAAAAGTAGCAAAGTATCAAACCCCCAAAAAAGAATTAAAGTATAATTTAAAAACACGTAGACTATAAATCATACACCTATAATATCTACAGAACACGAGAAGAGTCGATTCTTTAAGCAGCCTACTAGCGATAAAGTTCTTCTTAAACCGATGCCCCAGCCAGCTAACAACAAACAGCAAAACTCTCAAAAGGTAAGACAATACGGGAAACTAGCTGGAAATTAGCTGAAAATTGTGTATCAATAAAAGTAACTAATAATAGTCTAAAACACTCCAAACCAAGGCAACGAAAAAACTTGTAGACATACTTTACATGAGCTTTCTGCAATGTTTTTCAAACACCAAGCAAAATTAAATTAAAAAAAAAAAAGTCAAAACAAAGAGAGGTGCCAACACGTCTTTTGTTTACCAACGTATTAGTGTAAATAAAGTTAAATAAGGCTCCCACCTTCAAACTTTCCGATGTTTTAAGCTAGACATTTCCTTAAGGCCGGAAAATTTGCTCACCTAGTCTTAGACACGTCAGTTCCTGTTGGACTAGCTGCCTAAAATGGCGCAACAGCGACTCATTTAATAGAACGCGAGTACTGAGCATATAAATAACATTACGTTCTGAACTGAAAAGGTCTGTGCAGGAACGTCCTGACGTCTGCTTTTAGTTCCGTTTATTTCAAAATCAAAAGAATCAGGCTGCGTCTGTCACGACCGCCAGTTTCCCCAGGCACACAGCTGTGTTGCCAGTTCCACGACAACGGGCTACTTTTTACTCTGCTGAAGTTTTGTCACAAATATGGGTGATGGAATACAAGTACAACCTAATCGATATACTCACACGCACTTTATTAGGAACACCTGTACCCCATTCAATCATGCAATTTTCTGATCAGTCAATCGTGTGGCATCAGTGCCATACATAAAATGCAGATGTAGCTGAGCAGCTGCGAGTAATGTTTACATCAATCATCATAATTGGAGAAAAATGTTATCTGAGTGTGGCATGATTATTGGTGCCAGTTTGGCTGATTTGAGCATTTCTATAACAGCTCACCACATGGGATTTTCATGCATAATTTTCATGTATTGTTGCTCACCATGTGCATCCCAAAGGTAGTATATATCATACACCCAATATACCCATTAACCACTTATTAATTAAGCATTCTTTAAAAGAGTACCTGGTATGTTTTAATTTATATTTGTTGGTCTATCAGCACACAATGGTTAACCTAGCTGTTTTTGATGATGATTGGTCATTCCTCTACCAACATCTAACAATATATACTTAAGTTGTGCAGTAAAGAAAAGAATCATTTGTAAATACAATAAACATATAGACATGTTTGCATATTAATTCTATAACATTTTCTATACAGATCACACTTTTAGTACACTATGCTAATATTTTACTGTTTATTTTTTTTGTATCTGCACTAATCTAAGGCCAGAATTTTACATAGTGTATAGATTGTAAAAAGTTATTTACCTTTTAATGACTTAATCTTTTCATAATTACTTTTAAAAAGGCGTTGAAATTCTGCATTTTTTCTAAACTATGTTACTGTTGTTATTGCTGTAGGAAATTTAATTGTAGAATGATACTTGGGCCAACATATTAATATGTCGACAATTTTACTCATTCTACTGTGTTAATACAATATTTAAATGTTAATTGTTGATCTGAATAACTATCCCAGATGGCCAAACATGTCATGAATCGTGTATATATTATGCTTTGACTTCGTTACAGCGGAACAACAGTTGGTGAGTATTGTTTCCACCCGACGAAGTATATGAAGCACAATACTTGGCCAATAGGATGTATTTTACTGAAACAACGTCACGTGTTGTAAAATTTCAGTACTGTATTCCGTTTATAACATATAAATGCCACACAAACCCAGCAATATAAACTTTAATCATAACATAAAGGCAAATTTATTATTATTATTAAAGTCTGTTATTATGGCTGGGATGTCATTAAGTATGCGGTCTAACCTTCCCCTACGTGCTGCCTTAAAAATACATCAATTTAATTGTTAATTATGAGGTTTATTTATTTTTTGCATATAACTTGCGTAATACGGACGATTATATCAAATGTTGTCGTCTTTAAAGTGAGTGGCCAACAAACAGCCGACGCCGACGGAATTTTATGTGGCGTCCTTGTTTAGGTGTTTTAATGGCGTTCGCTATCATACATTACCAACATTAGAAACATTCACAAGTAGTCCTGTTTTCGTCCTATAGGAAAGTTTGCAAACATACATTCAGGGAATGTGTACCAGCGTCTTATTACCGGGTCTCATTAAAGAACGATCGAGTAAGGTCCGGATTTGGTCGTCTAACTGACGGCAGTTTATCGCTGAATGCAAACAACCTTCAAATACTGATTTCAAGCACTCTTCACTGGTTCACTAGGCAATGCTCCTGAATTTGCGCTTACTAAGAAGCTCTCAACGCATGCACCTCCCCTTTGATGCAGATTAGATATTTACATTTAATATGTGGCACTGAGACGTACGGGGTGACGCAGAAATTGAATCATACATGGCGCATATTAAAACGCCATCGGATTTGTCAGTATTTGGGGTGGGGTGGGTGGTATTATTGTCAAAGGATGGAGGAATATCTAGATCTATATCTATTCCTTTATCATTAAATGTGCCTACTAAGGTGATTAAGATTAGACAAGTACTTTGTGTTTATTTGGAGCAAAAGGGAGTAGAGGGGACTTCTAAAACAATGACAACTAAAAAATTAAATGGTTGAAACAATTTAGGAAGAGTAAGAAAAGTATTTGAAGCATATCATTTTTCTCTTGACAAAATTCTGTCAAACTGGCAAATTTTCACAACCAAGCCCTGCGAGCATAGAATTTAATCTACAAGCAAAATTTCTCACCACACTTATTTTATATGGCTCAACAAAGACATACTATTTAAAACAAATGTTGTTCTTTCATACTTGGATAAATGAACATATTGTATTTGTAAGGCATTTGATGTCATATATACTGACTTTTTTCAAAAATTTCAATTACCAGTTAAACCAAGAGATCTTGACCAAATACTTTTAAGGAACTCTAGTTCAGTGGAAATCAATATTATATTAATAGACAGCTGGGATTTGTAAAAGAAATGTATGTATTTGATTTATATTTGATTTTCGTGCTTTTTATTTTCAAAATGACATTTTGGAATGTAAACAACAATAGATAGTGCAGTTATTTATATTATATAGTAAATACAATATACACATGAGCAAATGGGATATTTAAACAAAATTCTTTACTTTTTTTTAAATGTACAAACAAATCTTTTGTAACAAACTAGCAGTAAAACATGTAAAGTTTTAATGTTTAAGAACTGAATTTTATGTAAGAAAAAAAGTCTTACAGCATTAATATTGTAAAAATGTGACTGTTTAGTACCTCTTGTTTATGCAGCATTGAATATAAATAATAAATGTATATTAAAAATAATAATAATAATAATAATAATAATAATAATAATAATAATAATAATAATAATTCTGGTAGGACTTGGGATAATCCATATATGGATTATAAATAAATGTCCAAAACATTACCCACTAAGCATGCTGTTAAATGTGTTGCAATCTTTTGTTATCCCTTATTTATGGGTATTTACTAGCCACACAGCACAGCAGACTCAAGAGCCATATTCAAGGATAGTGAACCGATAAACCAATATAATATTTCCAAAAATAGCTAAGATGTTAATATAATAAATTGTGTTCTTGTAGTAGACAGGCAGATTAAATCCATGTGCATCTTTATTTTTAAAATTCTAACATTCATTCAATGTCTACCGCTTATCCGATCTATTCTCGGATCTCAGGTGTCATTGGGCATCAAGGCAGGATAAACCCTGGACGGAGTGCCAACCCATTGCAGGACACACACACACACACACACACACACACACACACACACACACACACAGGACAATTTAGAGATGCCAATCAACCTACAATGCATGTCTTTGGACCGGGGGAGGAAACCAGAGTAACCGGAGGAAACCCCCGAGGCACGGGGAGAACATGCAAACTCCACACACGCATGGCGGAGGTGAGAATCGAACCCCCAACCCTGGAGGTGTGAGGCAAAGCTGAGCCATCCATCAGTTAAGGAGCAGTATGTCATAGCAAAGATGCATCCTGTGAGACATCCATATGTGCCTGAGGACATTGACATTCAAAGTGAAGAATTTAATGCCAGCATTTGAGATCAATGATTCTTTTAAAATGCAATACCCAAATCTTGTTCAGCACAATACATGGACATTCACTTTCTAAATACCATCACACAAGACCATACCATGTCTTAGAAGACGTGTTTCAAAGAGTCAGATATCAGAAGAGGTAGAGAGGCAGCACTTGGTACGGTTCTGTCTTTTGGCGTATTTTATAGGGGTGGGTCTTAATAGATGATGTCCAAATTAAAATGTCTATTGGTCAACTAATTTTTTGAGCGTGTGTGTATGGGTTGGCTGTGGGGATTTATTTGGGGCGGCTTCACACCAGTTAACTGCAGACATGACAGAATAAAGTAAGTCAAGCTCTCAGTTGCAGTGGAGTTGTATTGTAGTTGCATTTAAAAGTTGACAAAAAATAACATGGGTAGGGACTGAATTCTTTGTAAACACATTCACATTATTTATCATACAAATTTCAGCATTCCACCCATCTGAGTAGCAGTGTAAACCACTAACATCAGCTAGAGTTGATTGTTTTCCTTATGTGGATTTTTCTGTTTCCACCTCAAAAGTTCCAGCAAGCTTGTGTCAGTAGATGGTGCCATGAAGTACCCCATTACATACAGCTTCGGAAAAAATTTAGATCATTACAAAATTAACAGTTCTCTGGTTTTACTATTTATAGGTATATGTTTGAGTGAAATTAACATTTTTGTTTTATTCTATTAACTACTGACAGCATTTCTCTCAAATAAGCATATTGTATTTTTAGAGCAGAAAATGACAACTGGTCATAATGACAAAAAAGATGCAGTATTTTCAGACCTCAAATAATGCAAAAAAAAAAAGACAATACTAATGTTTTAACTCAAGAAAAGTTTTTAAAAAATAATATTTGGTGGAAAAACCCTAATTTTCAATCACAGCTTTAATGCGTCTTGGAATGCTCTTCACCAATTGCTGTTGGGTGACTTTATGCCACTTCTGGCACAAATATTCAAGCAGCTCAGCTTTGTTTGATGACTTGTGACTTGTGATCTTCCTCTTGATCTTCCATCAGGACATCTAGCATGGAGCAATGTGGCAAAACCAATCCTCAGAGTTGAGGAACATTATCAGAGCAGAAGAAAGCAAGTTTTCTTCCAGAACACCTTGATTGTAGCTTGATTTATGTGTCCTTCACAAAGACAAAGGTGTCCAATTCCAGCCTTGCTGAAGCACCCCCAGATAATCACCGATCCACCACCAAATTTAACAGTGGGTGTGACACACTGTAGCTTGTAGGCCTCTCCAGGTCTCCATCCAACCATTAGACGACTAGGTGCTGAGCAAAGCTAAAAGCTGGACTCATCATAGAAAATGACGTTACTCCAGTCCTCTATGGTCCTTATGGTCTTTTGAAAACCTCATCCTGACTCTACTTTGATTCTTATTGATGAAGGGCTTTATTCTAGCTTTGCATGACTTCAGCACTGCCTCTAGGAGCCTGTTTCAAACCATCCTTACCTTGCACTTCACCCCAGCTGCCATTTGCCATTCTTTTTGTAGGTCACTTGATGTCATCCTATAGTTGTTGAGTGACATTTGAATGTGCTGGCTGTCATCCTGATCAATGGAGAGTAGTTTTTGCCCTCTGGTGGTCTGTAGCTTTGTTGTCTCCAATGTCTCCAATGTCTGCAGCTTGACTTGGTCCTTATGAACCTCTGTCTTTGAAATTGTAAGGATGGAAGCAACCTGGCACTCACTGTATCCCTCTGCCAGTAAACTCAGAATTGAATCCTTCTTTTACTCACTCAAAACTTTTTTTTTTTTTTTTTTTGCCTCTTTTGGCATGGTCAATAGTTATTATTTTACTGCAATTACTGCAGTTTTCACCATCCAGCTGGTCCATTTGGAAGAGGATAGTGATGATGATGACGACAACAACAGTGGTTTTCATACTTTTCCTCATTAAATAAGATTTAGTTCAGGTGATCACCTAATCAGTAATTCATTAAGCAGAATGAGGTGTGCCTGTGTTAGAATTCAAAAGACACTGCAATGGAATGGCTGCTATACATGTAGAGATGCTGATTTAAGAAAAATTTGAGTGGTGTCTTAATTGTTTTCAGAGATGTACATTCTGTATACAATTTCATATAAAAATAAGTGTAGGAAAATAAACTGTAAAAATGTATAATTTCAAATAAAATTAAATGTAAGAAAATAATAAAAAATACTCAGTATGAATAAATTTAAATGTATAATTAAAAAAAAAAATGGGCCTGTTTTTATGGCATTTGAGATCTGATTCAAGAAAATAGGATTTTCTGCCTAATTTCCTGGCCATTATAATAGCAATGTTATATTCATTTTCATATGAAATGGTCTCAGATGTCAAGCTCAGAGGGCCTTTATTTAAGAAAGAAAATCTGCAGTAAATTCTTCATAACAAGCATTTTGAAAGTATTCAGTTTCATGTAGAAGTGTCAGAGATAATATAAGAATTAGGCAGAAATGAATGTGAATCAGATAATCTTTTTGAAAATGTACTATTTATTTGATTCTCATTGTGTTTATAAAATTGTATTTTACATTTTGATAATATTTTCCAAGTGGATTTTATAAATTTATTTGAAACATTTGACACAAAATTAACTCCATATATCAGCTAACTAATTGTGCAAACTAAAAGTACAACAGACTGGACTTTTTCCTACTTTGCATGAATGGTTGGTTACTTTTCTTCTATTCTTTTTTTGCAGAATATCTGTTGACCTGCTAGTGGTAGTGACCCCACTTCCTGCTGTTGTCCCTGGTTCCTGCCAGTTGCGGTGGCCCTGTTGACCCTACTTCCTGCCATTGCCCAATTTCAGTTGGAGGCTGTTGCAGTGTATGGAAAACACTCGCTAGTTTCAGGTACTATTGCGTTAATTTTTTTTTTTTAATGGCACTTGCCATGTTTGTGGCATTACTGGATAGGTAGATAATTTCCATTGATTTCATTTTTATGACAGCAGTGATTCTAAAAAGTAAAGGCAGTCTTGTCCACTTGACAAGCATATGATGAATTATTTTATGTTAACTAGTGATGAACTTGTTTGTCAAAGTACTTTGATTTAACTTTATTTTAAATATTAAAATAATTTAATTTTTGGATCATTCTTGTTATTACAGATGATTTCAAATAGCATATTTCACATTATTTGATGATCATTTAATTTTATTTTCCTTAATGTCACTATGAATTGATAGATTTTATATTTAAATTCTGCACTGTGCCCTCAGGTTAGCCATCCTCACCCTAACTACTATACATCAGACACAGTACACTTTCTCAATAACCATTGTATTATCATGCAGAGCCATCTGGAGAAATCCAGCTACTGATGATACTGCAAAAAAGCTAAGCAAAGGGGTGTAAAAAGTTGTTCTTTGCTCATTTCCTGTATATCCTCTGTGTTTGCTGTCTCCAAGTCACAGGAAATGGTGGGCATTCTTGATAGCATAATGTTCTAATATAAATGGTTAGAACAAAACACTGAATTTATCAATAATGAGGAAAACCTTGGTAGAATTTGGTAATCTACCACATTCTTTCCACCAGTTACTGGACAGATTACTGTTTGGTAAAAGTTCTTTAAAAAATCATATGGTGGCTAATGAATTACACAGTTTTAGCATAGTTTTTACAAGATATTTGTATAATAACTTTGATTGGATATAGTTAGATGAGTTGCTGGAAAACATGTATGATTGTATTGTAAAATTTATAAATAACTTTAGATCTATAAATTAACTATAGTTTACTAGATGGTTTTCTTATCATTAACCAATAAAATATTTAACACTGGAATAGTATTGACTATCATTTTTCCCCAGACTGACTCCGCATATAATAGATTGTAGCTGAGACAACCCTAGACAAGAGTTTTTGCAACCAGCTAAACTATGTCTGTAAAGAAAAAAGGTAAAATATGCAATCTCTTCTGTGTTAGATGTAATACTTGGAAAACCCTAGGGTTCTAGATATGAAGAGAACTTTAAATGACAGTACAGGTACTCCAACAGGCAGTGTTTGGACTGTACTTTGTAATGAAACATAACATGAAATGCATTAACACATAAAATAGGCCTATATGTCAATATCTCTTATATGCACATGGATATATTCATATATAAACTAATGAATTAGTTTTCATCAGCTAAACCAAGATGTTTTAGCAGCATTAAGCCTGGCTTCAAGACACCGCAAATACTACTTAGTACCAAACTGAAAAAAAACAACAACAATTCAATGGTTCAATTTTCATGACAAAATTAAATATGTGATTTTTATACAAAAAAATAATATTAGAATTATTCAAATGCTTTAAGATCTGAACTAAATTAATTCATACAGTTATGTGTCTAAAACTGATATATTTGCAACTGAAAATAAAACTAGAATTTACATGACTAAAGTGGGGGCAAGGTGTTTGCAGAAAATTTTTTATTTATTATGTATGGGTTAATGGGTTGTATCATGAATGTGTTGTTTTCAGTATTGTTTTTTGTCAGCTTTAAGTCTGTGTCAGACTTAAGGCTATTGTAGTATGAAATTTTCACCCTCTTGTGTTTCTCATTCAGATTCAAATGTATTCATTTCTCTCTCTCTCTCTCTCTCTCACACACACACACACACACACACACACACACACACACACACACACACACACACACACACACTTAATTAATCTTTAATTCTGTAAGCTTGTATCTTTTGTGTGTTTGTATGAAAATTGTTATCGCAGTTCTCCTTGGGATATCCTTATTTCTCTCCAATATATTTTCAGTGCAGTTAGTTCCAATTTAGCTAGCAATAAATATGCAATTTCTGTTATCTCTGTGCTGGCTACAGGCCATGAAATGCCCCCCAAGAAAATGGGAGTGGTCAAACCACACTGAATTAGTTGTTTTATCTCAAGGTCCAGTTGCCTCTCTCCTTCACTGAACCTGGCACTGGCAGCAGATAAGATTGTCCTCCATAATATCAGTCAGAGATGGATGTAAAGAGAATGGCCTACAAAGTAGTTTTAAGAAAATGTGTGTTGATATGTGGAATACCAAAACATTACATTATGAAATAAAAAATATAAGCTAAATCTATATTATAAAAGTGGCCATTTCGTCTTATGAGGCCTTAATATTACCGGCATGGTGAATTGCAATAAACTAAAATCCAAGTTGTTCAGATGAGTTAGTTGAATTTTTTAAGTAATTTAAGTAATGAATTATTGTCAACACTAATTTTTGTCAACACTAATTTACTAGTTTCAACAGTAGCTACTGAATAACAATGTTTAAAATGTATGCTTGCCATGGTATGTTTAATGGCCTTGAATCTCAACGGTTTTTTGTTTGTTTTAATTTTTTTTTTCACTTAAATTAATGTGATATATCATTTGGCCATTAACATTTTAATAAGGATAATTCTAATAAAGTATGAGTGCGTATAGTGTTGAAATCAACCTTATTAGCCCACTGTAACATTGTATGATTTTGAAACTTTTCATTCTCCACAAAACAAACAACGCTAGATTAACATAAAATAAATTGAAAACGCTGCAGAATGTATTGCAAAAGTTGACATTTTATCTTCATATCTTCCATCTGAACCGTTGTGGTGAACGCAGGTCGTGCAACTGCAGAGACCTACTGTGTCACGACTCGCTCATTGCTTCCTTGTAAAACCGCTATATCTGTTCTCATTGTCGAACTGTCGTGAGCAGGAAGTGGGAAACGAAAGCAGAACAGCCTGGGTGGGTGGGGCTTCTTAAAAATACCTGCAGTACAAAAACGAAGGACACGAGTTCCGCATGTAGTTGTAGTATATGACAGGAAAATGCTGAGCACTGTTCATGATGTTTGATTTTCAGTATTCGTAAGCCTGCGATTTCATTACAGTAGTACGGGATTGACTTGTTTTTTTCCCCCCCCTGACCGATACGGGAGACGTCTACAGACAGACTGTTTCATAACCTCTATGTGCATCTTCGGGACGTTAAAACGTGTCACTTGGAAATGGACGATTTTTACAGCAATCTGTCTACAAGCTGAATTATAGCGTGTCGCAGGGGTTTTTTTTGTTTGTTTGTTTGTTTTTGTATTTTTAACGCACAGTGCGTGCTTATTTGTGTGTGCGTACAAGTACAACAGGCGACTAAGCGTTTCCTCTTTGAAGTTTCACCGCCAAGTGTGTTCTGCTACAATTCGGAATCCCAGTCCGACCTACCATGGCATCTACAATCGAGAGGAAGACCTTGGAAGTTAACGAGTGAGTGGCTTTTTGGTTGTTTAGAGCTCTTCTCCCCAACGTCACTTTATTAAGTACTGTGTTTGTGCACAGACTTATTATAGACTGCAATAATGGCACTCAGACATCCCCAACTGACGGTGTGGAATTAAAGATATTATTTTTGTCTAAAGCTTTTTTTAAAAAAAAAAAAAAAAAGCAATACTTTACGGACAGATATACAGGGTTAGGAATTTAATTGCAAGGCTTGGAATTTAGTTTAAATGAAATGTCTCATGGGGGAAAAATAATAGAAATGCATTCTCACAGTGTCTAGTATGTAATATTATTGAATCAGGGATGTAAAATATTCTAGAAATTTTCCTGTAATTGTAGTTCTATATACACACACACACACACACACACACACATTTGACAAGGACCAAATAATGATGGCTAGACGACTGGATTAGAGCATCTCCAAAACTGCAGTTCTTGTGGGGTGTTCCCGGTCTGCGGTGGTCAGTATCTATAAAAGTGGTCCCGTGAAGGAACAGTGGTGAACCGACGACAGGGTCATGGGCGGCCAAGGCTCACTGATGCACATGGGGAGCAAAGGCTGGCCAGAATACACAGTGCATTGCAGTTTGTTGTGTATGGGGCTGCAGACCAGTCAGGGTGCCCATGCTGACCCCTGTGCACCACCCAAAGCGGCAACAATGGGCACATGAGCATCAGAACTGGACCACGGAGCAATGGAAGAAGGTGGCCTGGTCTAATGAATCACATTTTCTTTTAAATCATGTGGATGGCCGGGTGCATGTGCATCGCTTACCTGGGGAACACATGGCACCAGGATGCACTAAGGGATTAAGGCAAGCCGGTAGAGGCAGTGTCATGCTTTGGGCAATGTTCTGCTGGGAAACCTTGAGTCCATGTGGATGTTACTTTGACATGTACCACCAATTTAAGCATTGTTGCAGACCATGTACACCCTTTCACGGAAACAGTATTCCCTGATGGCTGTGGCCTCTTTCAGCATGATAATGTGCCATGCCCTAAAGCAAAAATGGTTCAGGAATAGTTTGATGAGCACAACAACGAGTTTGAGGTGTTGACTTGGCCTCCAAATTGCCCAGATCTCAATCCAATCGAGCATCTGTGGAATGTGCTGGACAAACAAGTCTGATCCGTGGAAACCCCACCTCACAACTTACAGGACTTAAAGGATCTGCCACTAACATCTTGGTGCCAGATACCACAGCACATCTACAGGGATCTAGTGGAGTTCATGCCTCGACAGGTCAGGGCTGTTTTGGCAGCAAAAGGGGGACCAACACAATATTAGGCAAGTGGTCAGGTCAGGCAATAATATGACCACCTGTGTTGTGTTGCTTCTCCTGAATATTTATGTACCTGAATGTATATGTGTGTGTGTGTGTGTGTGTGTGTGTGTGTGTATATGCATACATACAGTCATGTATGTATGTGTACATACAGTAACACATACATATACATACGTACGTAAATACATATGTGACTGTATGTATACATACACACACACAGATACATTCAGGTACATAAATATTTGGACATTGAAACAATATTTGTAATTTTGCCTTTGTACACCACCACACGGAATTATGAAATAAAACACTTAAGATGTGACTGAAGTACAGACTTCCATCTTTAATACAAGATTTTTAACAAAAAATGTTGCAATAACTGTTCAGGAATTTCAGATGTTTTTTTATATAACCCCACCATTTTCACAGGTTCAGAATTAATTGGACAATTGACTGATGAGCAGTTTCTTTATTTCATAGCAAATTAAAGAGCTAAAATATTTGGAGTTGATTCCAAGTATTTCATTTACATTTCATAGTTCTTCATGGGAAGTCTCAATTTGCAGTCCAAAGTAGTATCTATGCAAGAGAAGGAAGGCCATTATTAGTCTGAAAAAATGTATGAAATAGACCGGTCAGAGGGATAGCAAAAACTTTAATGGCCAAATCAACAGTTTGATGCATTATTAAAAAAGAAAGAATGCACTAGCATGATCAGCATGGAAGACCACAGAAGACAACTAAAGTGGATGATTGTAAAATTTCTCCCTTGGTGAAGAGAAACCGCTTCACAACTTCAAATCAAGAACAGTCTTGAGTAGGTAGGGGTATGATTGTTTACATGCATGAAGGCGTCTGTAGACAGACAGTGTTTAATGCAAGATGCAAACCTGGTATCAGGAAGGACAGAAAAGAAAAGCCAGATTATTTGCTAGAAATCATCTAAAGAAAAAGCCTGAACATTTCTGAAATTTTTTTGGCATATAAAAATTTTGCCAGAATGATAGGAAAAGTGGTGTATGGGGAAGGAAAGGGCTCACGATCGAAAGCATACAATATAATCTTTCAAAAACAGTGGAAGCAGTGTTATGGCAAGGGCATGTATGACCAGTACTAGGGACTGGGCCACTGGTGTTTATTAATGATGTGACTGCTGACATGAATTATAAAATATGTAAAGCTGTAGTTCCTGCTCAGATTCAGTCAAATGCTACAAGGACAGCACTTCACAGAACAGATAGATAATGAACCAAAGCATGCCACAAACCTATGAGCTTCTTGGGCAAAGAAATGAAATGTTCTTAAATGGCAGTGAGTCACCTGGCATCAACTCACTTGAGCATAGTTTTCATTACTGAAGAAAAAATCGAAGGCAGAAAGACCCACAAACAAGCAGTAACTGGAAGCAGTTTTAGTTCATAAAGTCTGTCCATGTTCCAAACAATCATTAACTGTGAAGGATTTGCATCAGAGGAAAAAAATCTTTATATTTATAATTATGTTAGTATGTTCAATTACTTTTGAGCCTGTGAAAATGGAGGGACTAAAGCTGGCTGTAATTCTCACATTCCACACACATTTTGTGATTTTTTTTTTGTGTGCGTGTGTGTTTTGTTTGTATAGATAAATTGATGCACACATGCACAAACAGTCTGAGCACTTTATTATAAACACTATACTGGGTAGGGCCTCTTTTTTGTTTCAAAATTGTGGTTTCCTTTGAGGATTCTGGGCCATGTTGACAGGATTGCATCACACAATTCCTGCAGATTTTTCAGGTGCACTTTTATGCTGTGACTCTCCCATTCTACCACATCCCAAAGGTGTTCTACTGGATTTAGTTTTGGACTGGGAAGGCCCCAAAAGAACATTTCAACTTCTTGTCTTGTCATGATATATCAGACCAGGCTACGGTTGTTCCATCTTAAACTGTCTCGTTTTGGCAGCCTATTCCAAATCTGTTCTTTTCACGGTTGTTGCTGCACAAGCGTTGAGCAAGAGAGTGCAGGGGAACAAAAGAGCATACTTAATCACTTTCTAATGATCATCACCATTAGCATGATTTTGTAAAGTAATAATTTTTTATTTAAACACTTAATTGTATATTTTCTCTTGATGATTTGCCTCACTCATACTTTGGTAGTAAATGCTTTGAACCAGGAAGTGGAATTTTATTATATGGCAACTAAGGCAAGGAAAAATTCTAACCTTCATTTGTACCCTTCCACAGAGAACTAGTAGATGAGGTTCTCCAGGTTCCTCCATCAATGCTAATGTGTGGTGGTTGTCAGCAAAGTATTGGAGATCGCTTTTTCCTGAAGGCCATAGAGCAGTACTGGCATGAGGACTGCCTGAGTTGTGACCTTTGTGGCTGCCGGCTGGGTGAAGTTGGCCGAAGATTGTACTACAAGCTCGGTAGGAAGCTGTGTCGAAGAGATTACCTAAGGTAAGTGTGAAGCATACTCATTTTGAGGACCATGATTGCAATTTATAGTACTTGCAAACTTTAATACAGGGTAAGCGAATTTATTCAATGTTTTAAGTGGTTTCAAGTTCAATTGTAATATTAAATCTGATTGGCACATTTCTTGCCACACATTAAAAAAATGTCTGACTGAGCCTCAGACATAAAGTTGGATACAAACAGATTTATTTTTTCGTTCATAAGAACATACATAAGAGCACTTACATAAGAGATTTGGTATACATGAACATCCTACAAATTTGTAACGATGTAAATATCCTCCTTATACTCCTAAGTGTGTGTATGTTTAGGCATAAAAAGACTAACCAATGTAAACTTCAACTTGTAAAATTAACTTGCATGGAGTACTCCACTTTGGAATGTGTAAAATATATTGAATATACCATTGTGCTTAAATTGCTTATTCTTATAATGTTTACAGCATTTAGTAGGCACTTTTATCCAGACTGACTTATGGAACTGCTTTGGAGTCTTAAACACTTCTTCATGCTAATTCACTAGTACAGGAACTAAATAAAATTTTGTGAAACCCAGTGTGCCAGTATGTTTTTGAGTCAATGCAAAATTGTAAATTCAGCGAAATAAAACTATGCTTCTGTATAAATGGAGAATGTGCTGGTCTGTCTGTGCATAGACGTAAGCCACAAATTAATGCATTATCTGAGTGAAGAAGCTTTCTTAAGTACTTGAGTTTTGTAGGCATTACAAAATACAAGTGAACTGTGTCAGGCTTGCTTTGCCCTTTACAGGTGATCAACATGTATGCTTGAGTATGAACAGACTCAGCCTTAATCAGTTCAGAAAATTTTAGATTAGCTTGGAATTTGCAAAATATGCAAATGCATTTGCACACAACTTCACTAAAAGACTGATAAAAGAAGCTCAATACATACAACTTATACATACAACTCAGCTCCAAATGTACTAAAAACACACAACTGTGGGATTTAGTAAGGTACATTAAAAACTTCTTTCCTTTGCAGACTGTTTGGTCAGGATGGGCTGTGTGCTTCCTGTGAGAAGAGGATCCGGGCATTTGAAATGACAATGCGGGTCCGTGACAAAGTGTACCACCTTGAGTGTTTCAAATGTGCTGCCTGTCAGAAGCACTTCTGTGTTGGTGACCGCTACCTGCTTATCAACACAGACATTGTGTGTGAGCAGGACATTTTTGAGTGGACCAAACTTAACAGTAACTTACGGTAATTTGTAATTCTACAGTGTACATTTACAACTACTGCTTTAAATAACAGCAACATAACAACTAGCCAAGTGCAGTTCTATAGCACAGTCAAATATGTTTTTTTATTTTTATATTTTTAGCTCACTAGCCCATAATCAAGATTTCTTTTCCCTTGGGAAAGCTGAAGACATTTTTTAAATGTATGAGGGCAATAACAGCTGTTTCACCGACATTTTTTTTTAGATAGTCATACACACTGTTAAGAAAATAAAAATGTTGCTTATTGTAGATTCACATTTGCTATATATACTGTATGTGGATACATTTTATAGAATTTCTTTTTGATACCTCTAAACAGGATGCCAGTGGCCTTTGATTGATTTTATTTAAAATCTGAATGCACCAGAACTGTTGGTGCCACTTTAGACTAACAGACCATTTAGGTGCCTTTTGGACAGTTCTTATGCACAATCTATGACTGTTGAAAATGCACTCTTAACTTTTCATAGTCACCAGCATAGTTATTTCACACTGGCTGAACAGCTGACTCCTGCTGCCCCACAATACACATATTAATGAGTATCAAATGTCTATTCACATTATAATGTTTTTGCTACATTTATAACTGCTGTAATTTCTGTTTGCATTGATGTTAAGAGGAGATACTAGGATTTAAAGATTCTCTGGTGGATTTTGTTTTGTTAGCTTCTAATTTTGCAGTTACTTCATTTTTATTATATTTATTTAGAGGTCTTTTTCAGCATGGGTCATTTGAATTAAGAACTTGGTCATCATTAAGCCATCTAAAATATTTCTTTATACATGCTTTAGCCCTGTCTGCTTTTTTTATTGATATTTTACTGATATTTTATTGCATTAAATCTTATGTTACACAAAGAACTTTCAAGTGATTTAAGATATTTTAATTCCCTTTAATCCATTGTACAAACTGTAGAATAATGCTTATTTTATGAAAGGTATATAAGGAAATGGGCATACCTGGTAAACATGCTACAGTGACAACAGTATTCTACTTTATTAAATAATAGTTTTAACAATTCTGCAAATCAAATTTGTAAAAATTGTATCAGATTTGAAAACATTTCGTTTGTGTTATTTTGTTTATAAATGTATTGTGCCATTTAAATAAAAGAACATTTTGCTGGCATTACACTGGTTGGGGACAATGGGTACATACATAGATTTGTACAAAAGCTAACTTTTTATGAAAAACGTGCATGTTATGAAATGGCTTAACAACGTGTCTGACAAGTTTACTTTAAATATTGATCAAATTACTTTAAACCAGACTTAAAAGAAATGTTTTAAAAGATGTCCGATCATGCTGGAATTTGTTGTGTTGCATTAATGTATAAATCTGTAACTGGATTTTTCATCACCACTGAATTTCTTTCAAAAGCATGCCTGCCTTTTGCAATCAGCTTTTGGATATCTAACATTTTTGGCTATGGTTACAAAAGTTCATAAGCATATTACTGGATAGTCTCTCTATTGTTTAATGTATATTGGACCCCTGGGGGTGATTGTTTCCTGCAGACCCTTTTTCTTCTTCTTCTTCTTCAGAATTATGGTGGTGCTATAGCATGAGAATTTCCATTTTGTCCTATATTGCAAGAACTGTAAATTGAAAGTTTTTCCTCTTGTTCCTTGGCATCCTCTGAATTCAGCTTGACCTTACACTAATTCCTGCCTTGATGGATTTTTGACTAATTTGCAATGTTAATAATGATTACTATATCTTATAGTTACTATATCTTTTCTGGCAGCATCACAATGCCTCAGACTGCTTACCTTCTTTCCATAGTGCATCCTATGGTCCCGTCTCTTCTGCAGATAAGTGACTCACCCATCCATCCATATGATGTAAAAGAAAATGTGACTCATTAGACCATGTCACCGTCTTCCTTTGTTTCATGGTCCAGTTCTGATGCTTATAAGCCTATTGTGATGTTCTTGCTGTTGGACAGGGGTCAGCATGGGCATTCTGACTGGTCAGTGACTACACAGCCCTGGAACTTTTGTCTGTTAGAGGTGTAAAAAAAAATAAAAAATAAACAATTTTATATGATTTGCATTGTGGTCATTTGCAATATTAGATTTCTATTTATTAGGTATTTAATGCAGTTGCATGTTTGAAAACCAGTGTTATTGAAGCTTCTGTTATTAATCTCAGAGAGCTTCTAATTTAGCCTAAAAATTCCAAATTAGGAACCTTAAGAGTCTTAGCTTAAGAGTGATTCAGCAAGCCTGAGCGAGGAAAAGATGAAAATTTTTATCTTAAAAGGAGGTGGAAAAAGCAGGAATTCTGCGTTTTCTTTTTACCTAACTAACTATGAAGTGCTGCTGTATTTGCCTAAGAAACTGGCAAATGTGCCGGTGTCTTCTCAAGAGGACATGAAAGCCCTTACTACAAGGTTCCCTGGTCTTTGTGCTGATGTCCCATCTTGCACAACATAAAGGATGACATTGATGTAGGTAATCATACTCCAATTATGCTGGATCTGCACAGAAAATACCTAGCTAAAAGAGCAATTTTAAAGCAAGTGAGAGTGAACCTATTTAAACATGGTGGACTTGCTGATCATAATATGAGCTATTGGTGCTCACTCTGTATTTTAGTGCTCAAGGCTGATTCTTTGTTCTTTTTTGTGCTGAATAGCGAAAAGTGAATATTGTTGCTAAACCTGACTTAAGTACCCCTCACCCATCAGGCATCTGTAATTTCTGCTTTTGACACCCCGGGCAATTTTCTCCACTCATGGCTTTTGGGTTCCAGAATGCACCCACCACATTTGAAATATGTATGAACGTGTATTAGGGAGGTCCCGCTTACCTTGATGATGTCATGGTGTACTCTGATATTTGGGAACAGCACCTGAACTTGTTATGCCAGAATGCCTTTTTCAAGTGGTGTCCAGAGTGTCAATCTGCCTACAACTCAGTGAAACTCCTGCCAGACAGCTCTCCAGTTTTTTTTTTATCGAACAGGCCAATCAAGCTGGTAGTAGATGCCAGTGGTGTCAGTGCTGGTGCTATGCTCATACAGGAGGATGACCATGCCATGACAGTCCTACTCCAGTTCATGTGTATAGAAGTTGTAAAGAAGAAATCAGCATGAGCATATCTGATTAGCAGTGTGAGAGGAAAAAAGACAGTTGATTGTCCATAGTTACCCCAAGGTTCCATGCAATGGCCAAAGGTGGGTTGTCCAGGGAGACAGCAGTTCAGTTTTGCTGGGATTAAATTTTATCTGATAAACTGCCATCCATAATGAGATGTCCATTAGACAAACTGAGATTTGACCAAGAAAATGAACATCTGAGGGAGGGAAGGAGTGGATGAGTTGAGTGTCATCCGATAGCAGTGGTATGAAAACCCATATACCCATGTAAGGATATGACCTCACCAAGAGATCAAGTGTATCAGGAAAAAAACAGAATCAAGTATTGAGCCTTGTTGGACACGAGTGGAGAGTCTGCATGGAGCAGGCCTCTTCCACATAACCTTATAAGTCCAACCTCCCATGAAGGAAGCAAACCACTGCTATGCTGCACCATGAATTCCAAGACTCATGTTGGTAGACAAGAGAGTCCTGTGGTTGACTGTGTCAAACACTGCTGAAAGTTCATGGAGGACAAGAACTGCTGACAGATTGGTTGTCTCTGAGCTAGGTTGAATGTGCCACCCTGAAGTCAGACCTCTTTTGGCAGTTGTTTCAGGATTTTGGAGGTTGTTCTTTGAAAGGTAGGGTTACAGTTCATTGTTTAGATGAGAATTTGAACAAGAGAGTGCAGCAAAAGGTAATATCTTTGTTGAATTGTGATTTCTTTCACTTTCTTTATTGTCTTTTAAGGCTGCACAACACATCCAATAGCCAAGGAACAGGGCAAGAAAGTGTCTGTAGTTAACTCCAGGAAAATGTTGTGATGAGTGGGAGAGAGTGTAAAGATGCAGTTGTTAAACATCAAGGTGAGGCAATGCTGAAGAGGAAAAATGGAAGAAGACTGGAGTTTGTCAGGGGGGAGGTTAAAATCTCCAAAGACAATAATAGGGAAAAGACTGCATTGAATCCTGGCTTCATAATTGGAGAGGTGGTGAAAGCAGTTGAAAAGATTAATAAAAGGCCCTGATTGGCTGTGACATTCCAGGCCAACCACTTGGGTCCCTTCTTTAAGAGGGGCATGAGGGGGACTGGCAGTGAAACTTGTTTAAGTTAGCAAAACACAAATCATTGAAGTTCCTCGACTATAGTGGGAGGTTGTTCTCATAGCTCATGAGGCTGTAGTAGGTTGTTCTCATAGCTCATGGCAACTTAATGTGTGTTAAACTAACACTTCTTAAGACAGTTACCTAATTTTCTAATTTAAATATCAATTTCTATTCTGTTCACACCACAAGGTGCAAGCCCTATAACTATGAGGCACCTAAACTTTTCATTAACTGATAGTAAAGTGTCCTTTTTAATCTATTTTAAAATTCATGGGGTACTCTGGTGATCTGGGGACTGTAAGCAACAGTTAATAATGCTTATACCATGAAACAGCCTTGTCAGGGTTTTAGAATATCATTGCAATTTTTTTTTAAATTCTTTTGCTTTATATTAATTAAAATATATAAAATAATAAAGAAAGCAGGCCAACACAAACACATAAATAAAGAAAAATAAAGGTAGTCAGTCTATTTTTGAAGAAGCGCCAGAGGCGGGAGGATTTGAATCCATAATGCAGATTTATTAACGATACAAAAACAGCAGACAAAAATCAGAAATGGGAAGCGTAGCAAATCCAAAACATTAGGCAAGCTTAGAAAATGAGCAGGTAGAACAGAAGTGAATCACTAAAGTCAGAATAGAGAAAAGCTTGATACGTACACGATGGTAGAATGGTGTGTGCGTGCCTCTTTTATGTCCGTGTGGAAAGTCGGGCAATTAAGTTCAATATTCGGGAGAGGGCTACCTCTGGTGTTCGACCTCCTGGTGTGACATGACATAGCCACTCCCCCCCCCTCTAGGAACACCTCCTGTGTTTGATGACATGGCCAACCTCGCGGACGGGGAGCAGGTTTACCGGGGTGAGCACAGTAAAACTCTTCAGTCAGGGAGGGGTCTAGTATATGAACAGCGTCGACCCAAGACTGTTCCTCCGGTCCATACCCCTCCCAGTCTACCAGGTACAGAAGATGATTTCTAAGTCTACAGGAGTTCAGGAGTGCTCTAACCTGGTAAGCTAGGGTCCTGTCAACGTCTAGCGGAGGGGGAGTTTCAGTGACTGTTGAATCAGCAGAGAGAGATTCGTGGGCCGGCTTGAGAAGTGAAATGTGGAACATGTGGCAGATGCGGTATGACCTGGGAAGTTGGAGATGATTGGCAACCTGGTTGACCCGTCAGGCAATCCTGAAGGGACCAATGAATCCGGGGATATCTGATGGCTCGTCAGACCAGGGGAAGAGTGGTTGGTACAATAGAATGCACTGAAATGGTGTGAGGCCCGTGGACGAGTGAGTAAGGGAGTTCTGTGCATATTCGGCCCAGGGGAGGAACTCACTCCAATGATGCTGCTCTTGGCTGCAATAGGAACACAGAAACCTCTCAATTTCTTCATTTAATTGCTCCGTCTGTACATTAGATTGGGGGTGGTAGCTGGAGGTTAGACTTACATTGATCTCCAGCCTCGTGCAAAAGGAACGCCAGACCTGAGATGTGAATTGGGTGCCCTCATCAGAAACGATGTCCTCTGGAGGCCAAAATTCCTGAACACATGATGAAACAGGGCTGTGGCTGTCTCCATTGGTCATGGGCAAGCCCGTAAGGGGGATCAATTTGCATGCCTTGGAAAATCGATCAGTGGTAACAAGGATGGTGGTGAAGCCCCCCGAGTCCGGTAGAGCCGTTATAAAATCGATGGCCACGGCCGTTGGGGAATGGGTAATAGTTGAAGCGGCCCCGGGGGGGCATGGTGGCTTAGTGGTTAGCACGTTTGCCTCACACCTCCAGGGTTGGGGGTTCGATTCCGACAAGGTTGCCTATAAAAAGATGGCGGCTGTAGATGCTGATTATGACAGTGAAACAGTAAGGCAGTGTCTTCATGAACTGCTTAAAAGAGACTATGCCTGCTCCATCTATGGATCCACAGTCTCACCTTCCAGTTGACACTCCAGTGATAATTCCAGCCAACTCTCTACAGGCTCCAGCAGCAGCAGCTAAAAGAATGGATGCTGCAGCAGGGGAAGCAGAGTATGAGATGTTACTGGAGGAGGAAAGGCAGAAGAGAGATCTTTAAGCTCAGAAATGTGAGCTGGAAAGACTAAAAGCACAGAAAGGTAAAAGCTGCACATGCTAGATTAGAAATTTACAATCAAGAAATGATAGATAAGGCCAGTGTCCATTCTGCTGATTGCAGTACTGGGAGACAGCAGCAAGTTTCTTTTTTAGCATCCTATGTGTACAGTTCCCTTTCAGCAGCCCACTCTTCCAATAGTAGCATCACCTCCACAGACAGATATGATTCGTCTTGCTAAAGCAGTCCACGATAGAATAGTTTTAAAAAGACTGCCAGTGCCAGAGCCATCTGTATTGACTGGTGACCCAATTCAGTTCACTGAATGGAAGGCTTCATTCTTGTCCCTCATAGGTGCAAAGAACATCACATCAGCAGACAAACTACATTATTTGAGAAAATATGTAGGCGGTCCTGCTCGAAAGAGACTTGATGGCATTTTTTATAGAAATGATGATGAAGCCTATAAAGATGCATGGGAACATCTGAACCACAGGTATGGTCAGCCTTTCATTATACAAGGTGGGATTCAGGATATTTGCAGACTTTCTACATTCATGTCAAGATGCCATGCCTCACATTAAAGATCTTGAAATTCTAAATGACTGTAAGGAAAATGGGGGGCACGGTGGCTTAGTGGTTAGCACGTTTGCCTCACACCTCCAGGGTTGGGGGTTCGATTCCCGCCTCCGCCGTGTGTGTGGAGTTTGCATGTTCTCTCCGTGCCTCGGGGGTTTCCTCCGGGTACTCCAGTTTCTTCCCCCAGTCCAAAGACATGCATGGTAGGTTGATTGGCATCTCTAAATTGTCCGTATTGCGTGAGTGAATGAGAGTGCCCTGTGATGGGTTGGCACTCTGTCCAGGGTGTATCCTGCCTTGATGCCCTATGACGCCTGAGATAGGCACAGGCTCCCTGTGACCCGAGTGTAGTTCGGATAAGCAGCAGACAATGAATGAATGTAAGGAAAATACGCTTAGAACTGCTAAGTCACTCAACATATGAAAGACAAGCAGGAATTTCCAGGATTTTGTCACTTTTATGTTCATGGATGCAGAGATTATATGTAATCCCTTCACCTCCTTCCACTCCCTGTGCTTGTAAGAATTGCCTACATAGAAACATGGCCTTAAGAAAAAGAAAACTAAACTCAGTGTTTTTCATACAAATTCAATCTGAGACTGACTGAGACTGAGAATCAGAAGCAGTCAAGGACAACTTCGAAGCCACCATGTATGTTCTGTCAAGACAGTAAACATTGTTTGCAAAGCTGCCATGACTATGTGGGGAAATCTTTGGAAGAAAGACAAAAATATGTAAAGGAAATTAGACTTTGTTATGGTTGTCTAAAGGCAGGCCACAGTGCAAAAGACTGCCATCTCAGACAATTATGTGATACCTGTAAGGGGAGATATCCAACCTGTCTCCATGATGACAGCTACATTAAAGCCAAAGCAGTGACAGTTCCCAATCAATGCACTACAAAGCAGAAACCACGTTGTCTCTGTGTGTCGAAACTCAGAATCCATCATACAGCACATCCATGATTGTTCCAGTGTGGGTTACTTCTATTAGTAACCCAAATATGGAGTGACTTGTCTATGCCCTGCTGGACACTCAAAGCAACACAGTTTTCATTGAACAAGAAGTCAACCATAGCTGTAAGGCTGAAGTTAATTATCATGATTGGTAAGGATTCAATAATGCATAGTGAAAGGTTCACAAGTCTCAGAATGTGAGGTTACAAGTGCATAATTCACATTGATCTCCCCCCTTCCTATACCAAAGATTGCATACCAGTGAATCGAATATACATTCCTACCTGTGAAATGGCAAGGAGATGGAAACATCTAAGCTCAATAATGGATGAAATTCCGTCACAACTAGAATGTGAGGTTGGCCTATTAATAGGCTACAACTGCTCAAGGGCACTGACACCATGGCAGGTAATTAGGGTGGAGTATTGTAGGCTGTTATTTACCTCACCATAACTTGCCAAGCATCATCAACATGTGCCATAGAGTAGCTGTCAAAGAGCTTCCTCCAGCAACTCCAGCAGATGTTATCAAGGTTCTTGAGTCTAAAGATGTCAGCAAGGATGTAAAGACTGTTTCTCAGGATGACATCCTTTTCCTGATGATTTTAATGAAAGGTATTTTTAAGAAATTTCATGGCCACTATGAAATGCCACTCCCTTTAAATAAACACCCTATCTCCCAGACAATAGGCAACTTGCAATTGTATGGCTCAGTCATCTCAAAAGGAAGTCTCTGAAGGATGAGAACTAGGAGCATTATGTAAAGTTCATAAATGAGGTGATTGAAAAGGGTGAAGAGGTTCTCAGAATGGGAAAAGAGGGAGAGAAATGGCACATTCCCCACCATGGAGTCTATCACCCCCCCCAAAAAACCAGAGAAGCTTTTTGTTGTTTTTGATTGCTCCACTAAGTACAAGGGAACCAGTCTAAACGACCACCTACTATCAGGCCCAGATATGACAAATAATTTAATTGGAGTTCTCATCAGGTTCAGACAACACCACCTTGCATTGATGTGTGACATTGAGAAGATGTTTCATCAATTCCATTTATGTGAAGCTGACTGAAACTATCTACGTTTTTTTTTTTTGGTGGAAAAATGGAGAACTGAATGCAGAACCACAGGAATACCACATGTGGGTTCATCTATGTGGTGCTGCATCGTCACCCAGATGTGCCAACTATGGACTGAAACACCTTACGAGGGAGAATGAGAGTTTATTATGTTTATTATGAGAGACCTTTATGTTAATGATGGTGTAACAAGCATTGATGGTGTAGGCAAAGTTATTAAGCTTGCAAACTAAGCTCAAGAACTCTGTGCTATAGGTGGTTTTAGATTGCATAAGTTTGTGTGTAACAACAGATCGGTGCCAGAGAGAGAGAGAGAGCACCATCAGAGTGTGCCATTGAAGTAAAGACTTTGGACCTTGTCTTCTCTGACTCACCAATAGATCCACTGGCACAATTAATCTGACACCTTCCAATTTTGAATTTGCTTGAATGATCAGGCAGTGACCTGCCGTGGCATCTTATTTGCAGTTGCCTCGCTTCACGACCCACTGTCGTTCGTTGCTCCTTTCCTACTCACTGGAAAAAGGGTTCTGCAGGACATGTGTAGGAATGGTACAGGCTGGGATTACCTTCAACCAGTGTGGCAATGCTGGAAGGATAATCTTATAAATCTATGAAAAATTAACATACCACGTTGCTATGTACCAGCTGACTATGGGGAAATCCTGAGGGGAGAGCTATACCATTTCTCAGAGTGGCTCCTATTATGGTTACTACCATCCCTAAAATAGAGCTAACAGCTTAAGTTGTCTCAGTTGCAGCAAGCAATACCTTACAGGAGGAGCTTGGTTTTACAGACATTGATGAATACTTCTGGACAGATTCCAAAGTAGTTTTGGGATACATCAATAATGAGGCACAAGTTTTCTTCATGATTCAAAGGCACACAAGCTGTTGCCCGTCTTCTCCGACGTGCCACGGGTGACAAGTCAACAAGCCACAGCACTGTACAAAAGCGTGAAGAAGCACAGTGCATCATCATAAGGGATCTACAGGGACAAATGTATCCTGAGGAAATAAAGTTGCTCAGTAACGGAGTACAGCTTTCATCTCAGAATAAACTATATCACATGGATGCCTTTCTAGATCAAGAGAGGATCCTCAGGGTGGGAGGAAGATTGAAAAATACATCTATCCCTTCTTCACAGAAACCTCCCATGATCATTCGAAAGAATCATCACTTTACCAAAATGATAATAGCTCATTATCACCAGCAGATTCAACATCAAGGGAAAGGTTTATCAGTGAGATCAGATCAAACGGGTATTGGATTCCAGTGATCAACAGAGCAGTTGCAGGATACGTGCATCAGTGTCAGAAACTAAGAAGATCCACCGAAGAACAGTGAATGGCAAATCTGCCAAATGCAGAATGGTTTGTTTTGGTCCATTTTCCACCAAACAAAGGCACAATGTATTCAAATGATACAGTATTGTTTTCACATGTCTTTCTTGTGAAGCTATTCACATTGAAATGTTAGATGCCATGTCAACAGATGCCTTCATTCCTTTAAGCAGTACGACAATTATGGTTTGATAAAGGAAGTAATTTCATTGGAGCTAAAAACTGAATACTGCTCTAAAGCAAGTTGATGCTAGTCGTTTTTTTTTGTCTGGGAAGCAGTGTGACTTTAGCATGAATGCTCCCCTTGCAAGGCATGTGGGAGGTGTTGGGAGAAGCAGATTCGAACAATAAGAAATGTTCTACGCTCCACTCTCTCACTCTCATCGGGCAGACATGATTATGCCTCTCTGAGGACATTTTTCTTTGAGGCAATGGCTATATTGAACAGTCATCCGCTTACAGTTGATAACCTGAGTGACCTAGGCAGTCTCCAACCATTAATGCCAAATCACCTACTTACTATGAAGCCAGTAGCAGCCGTACCACCTTCTGGCAGATACATCAAAGAGGACATATATGCTCATAAGAGGTGGCATCAGGTTCATTATCTCACAGAGCAATTCTGGAGTCGTTGGAAAAGAGAATATCTCTCTAATATTGTGAACAGACAAAGCTGGCACACTCCAAGAAGGAATCAGAAAGTTGGTGACATAGTCATGGAGAAGGTGCATGACCTTCCATGAAATGAGTGGAGATTGGCCAAAGTCATGGAGACAGGGACTAACAAGGATGGACTTGTAAGGAGAGTAAAGATTCGTTTTGGAGAACAGGAGATTAAAAAGGCCATCTATCATCGAACACCCTGTTCAAAAGCTAATCCTGCTCTTAGAGATTGTTTAACCACTCCGCCATTGTATACTTTACAGTGTGAAGATTTTAAGTTTGGACACTTTTATAGACTCTTGCAGCGAAAGGTCATTTTTGAGTTTGGAAATTCATTCATTGTCTACCGCTTATCTGAACTATACTCGGGTCACGGGGAGCCTGTACCTATCTCAGGCGTCATTGGGCATCAAGGCAGGATACACCCTGGACGGAGTGCCAACCCATCGCAGGACGGACACACACAACGGACAATTTAGAGATGCTAATCAACCTACCACGCATGTCTTTGGACTGGCGGAAACACACACACACGCACACGCACGCACGCGCACGCACGCGCACACGCACGCGCACACGCACGCACACACGCACGCACACACGCACGCACACACGCACGCACACGGCAGAGGCGGGAATCAAACCCCCAACCCTGGAGGTGTGAGGCAAACGTGCTAACCACTAAGCCACCGTGCCCCCCCCCCTGCGTTTGGAAATTATTTGTGATAAAGATCACTCATAATTTGGTGGGAGTGTAAATGACCTCTTATTATCATCTAATTTTATTTGATAACCTGTCATTTATTTATTTAATATTATTATTTTAGTATTTGCTTTAATATGTGTAATATGTTGTTGACTTTTTTGTGAAGTTCATGCCTTTATTTTAAAGGATGCTCACTCTAGCACGGAAAAAAAGGGGACCTAGTGTTGTAAAAAACAACGAGGAACAAAAACATAATAATGTGATGCTTACATCTTAAAAACATTTTTCTAACTTTTGTTTGTTCAGTACCTGACTAAAGACCTGACTAAAGGAGGCACAAGATTGATGCGAGTTTCGTTTGATTTCAGATTTTATTGTTGCGATGTCTTTACAGTTTGTCTACACAGTGCGCTAGCTATATGTCTCTTTATAATAACAGCAGAGTACATAAAGGTGATAATTTAAATATTTCATTTTGGTTAAAAGGAATTGTTGAGCACTTGTCAGAGATTGTCATTGAGTTGAATATATTATTCGATATTAGTCAATATTTCATGTGTGGAAGTGGCCCATTGTTAGAGATTTCATGTAAGGTTGTGTATGTAAGATTATTATGTTAACAAGAAAATGTTAATTTATTTTTTGTTTACTCTCTTTTTGCTAGTTCTTATGGTGTGTTCGCTGTGTATTAAGGAGCTTTAATTACTGGAAGATAGAGTAGAAATCTGTGAACCATCAGTTTAAGCGTTGGGACTATTATTTAGTCAGGATGCTACAAACAGCCTTCCTATTAGTGTTCAGAACTCAGACCCAGTCTCAGTATTTAAGTCCAGGCTAAAAAACATTTGGTTAGTTATGCATTCTGTGTATAGTTTTTTTTAGGTAAAGGAGCAGATCTGGAAGGTTCATGGGCATAGAGTGTTTGGTGAACTGGGATGTTTGGATGCTGTCAGCTTACCACTCTCATAAGTCGCTCAGGTTTGCTTACTGTGGAGTGGTTGGACATTTTATGCCCTAGGAAGCCTTTATGTCTGTCACCTTCTGGCTCTCCCTTTTAATTATGCTGCCATAGCTAGTCTTGCCGGAGTCCCTGCATGCACTTTACACAGAATCTACATTGTCTTTAAACATCACATGACAAGCATACCTAATATCTCTCTCTCTCTCTCTCTCTCTCTCTCTCTCTCTCTCTCTCTCTCTCTCTCTCTCTCTCTCCCCCCCAGTGTTCTGAGTTCCCAGTGTGACCACTTCTTCTTTCTGGACCTGCCTGATCCATCCAGACACTCTACCCCTGGTCTTGTCGTTTGGTGGTGCTCACTGCTGCTGGGGATAAATATGTGTGAAAAGCCCATGACCCGGGGAATTGCTGTGGATTGAACCACTTGGATACTATCACGCCATCTTTGAATTGTCTTTGCATCAGCCAGCTGAACTCAGAAACTACACTGACCTATCAGTTCCTCAGGAGCTCTTGATTGCTCGTGACTATAAACTATTGATGAAAGGACATTAACATTTACATCATTTACTGTCCAGTGTCACCCAAATGAGGACGTGTTCCCTTCTGAGACTGGTTCCTCTCAAGGTTTCTTCCTCATATAATCTCAAGAACTTGTTCCTTGCCAATGTCGCATCAGGCTTGTTCATTAGGTATAAATGTTAGGGATAAATAGTAACTTAACTTTAAACTTCTTAAATTTTTATTATATGTTTCTATATTTCTGTAAAACTGCTTTGAGACAATGTCCATTGTTAAAAGCACTATAAAAATAAATTTAATTGAATAAAAATCAATCAGCATATGGTTATATAACATTAGACAAATACATATTTAGCATAAATTTTATTTTATTATATGTTTATTATGGTTGTCAATTAGCAAAAGGGCTTAAAATGACTCTTTTAGGGTACAATCAAAAGAGAAAAAAAAAAATATTTTGACAAAATTCACAAATAATGTAATGATGATGATCATTAGAATGTAATTAACTATGCTGCTCTAGCGTTTAACAGCTATTTTAATAGAACTCTAAACCCAGTGAATAAGAAAAGCACCTGACAGTGGGCAATTTCATTAAGACTGCATAAACTAATCCTGTGTCTGTCTCTGAAACTACCTATCAAGTTTCATGACAGTAGATTTATGTGAACTTTGTCAAATGCATGTTAAAACCTGACTGGCTGTTGGTGGCTATGATTTATCAGTAATGAATATAAAAAAGACACTGATGGGCCTTAATTAAAAAATTACAGATTAGCACACCACATTTCAGCATGATCAGACTTTCAGTTTCTGAGAAATTTCGATTTCATCTTAAGCCTGCCACTTTTCAATGTTCTTTGCATCTCATCTCAGAATCCTTTGCCATATATGCAAATTCCTTGTAGAACACTGGCATGTGATTTTCCATATTTTTGATTGGCCATATTTTTCACAAATTCCAACATGGTTTTGTTTCTTTTTTTATTTATTAATAAGTTTATTAATAAGTTTCACACTCTCCTGAGAATTTTATCAAAAAGATATGTCACAGACCAACAATGAATTTTTATAAATATTATGCAAATTATTGTACATTATAGTGGGCTGTTCTAAACGCTGTAAATTGCAAATTTATATGAGGTGAGCCAAGAAATTAGCGTTAACAAGAAATTTAACTTGTTTTCTCTTGTATTTGCCAAGAGGTATGCTTGTTGAACTTGTTAAACCTGTCAGGTGCCTCTGAAAATTGACTGGCAGATGGTGAACTAACTAGGTCATCAAAATTCCATTTATAGATTAGCACAATGATGTACCATACAATATATGCATTCATGAGTTACTCTCTGAGTAAAATATGCTACACTCTTATTATAACTGATTAACAAGTGTAAGCCATGTTTTTTTTTTTTTTTTTTTTTTACAAATATCAGCATGTTTTTATTCATTATTGAGGGTCACAATTCCATGATTGTGAAGATCAGCCAGAAATCCTAGGACTAGTCTACAAAAGTGTGTTTTGTATATCATGCAAATAAGCAAAAAATCCATCATGGCAGAAATTAATGAGTGAGGTTTAGCTGAATTCAGCAAAAGTCATAAAAGATAAAAGAAATAAGAAGTAAAAAAGAATCATTTGGAATGTACAACGGTTGTCGAGATATAGGAAAAGACATAAATGCTTTTGCTATAGCACCATCAGCAGGTCATCAGATGCTGGTTCCTTTTTCTTCCCTGAGTAGTGTAAATACTGCACCATCCATTAGCCTGGCTAGAAAGCTGGCCATAAACTGTTAGCTGTGCACTATGTTGTTAGAATAAGACTAAATACAAGTGGAAAAAAGAGATTGTTTTACAACGAAACACAAATAGCTAGCTAGCGATCTGCTATTCGTATGTGTATGCATGTCATTTGAATTATGATTACTGATTGTTAAGAATATAATTGTCTTTTCATTTTTGTATTTGAGACCCTTTTAAATGTTTTCAGTTTCAGAACTTGCAAAGGAATTTATTATAAAAATCAAATAATTTTTTGAGAAGATGGGGGCCACCTCTTATATTAAGTGTTAACTGTCAGCCATCTACTTTATGAAGGAGAGACAAAATATCGGCTGTTTTCAACAATGAAATTTAATATACTCTGCTTTCACACGAAATGCTGCATGCATATTTAAACAGTCCTATGTAAAAAAAAGTTTCAAAACCTTGTTTGGCTCACCCTGGGATTCTATTTGGATATCATCCCGATGGGATTGAATAAAAATTAATCCTTAGTGATCAGTCCAACATTAAATCCACTGAGGAACAACACAAATACCTAGTATATAATACAGATTCCCATATGCAAAATACATTAAATGTTTATACAAGTACTTGATTTCAAGAATCAGAAAGTCAAAAAGTCTTAATACTGGGAGGATTTATGAGTTGCAGTTGAGCAAATCCAGATTTTCATTAGGTAGCCTTCATATGTGTAAATGTATACACACTCTTGAGCATGAGTAGGATGCAAACACTTTTCCAAATTTACAGGATTTGATTTAAAGAATATAAATGATTTAAAGAATAAACCCATTTGTACCTTAATAAACAAGGCCATTGTTTGTAGTTTTGCATGATGTTTTTCTTATTTTGTACAATATTATACTCAAAGTCTTGTATTATTGTGACATGGTAGTCTGTGACAGTCACATTTGGCTTGTACTTGTGACCTAATCACAGCCATGATGTTATTCCAAATTCAAATGAGTGCAGTAGGGGGTGCTACTAAACCAAAAAAATGAAGACGACCATCCAATATATTCCTCAAAAAGGCACATTACTATTTCTCTTTAAAAACTGACAAATTGATATTTTAAAATTTAGAAGTATATATAAATAAATAAAAAGAAATAAGAAAATCAGTCTTGGCCTGGTGTCTTATTAGAAAATTTAAACACACCAATTCCTTAGGGTTAAAATCTATGTAAATGCTTCAGGTGGAGGTCTTTGACTTCACGTACAAACCTGTTAGCATTCAAATCTTATATCATATATTTTATATATAGAATATATTGTTTTTTCATGTATACATCGGCAATTGTTTAAAAAGGAAAATTGACCTAATCACACATTAAAAATAAACATCTGTGGCATTAGCCATTGTGGTATGTGTAATGTAAACAAGTATTTAAAAATTGTGTATGTTCGCCTATTAGTTATATTGATTAGTTAAATTAAATTGCCTTTATAAACGCTGATATATGCTTAATATCTTATTAATGCTCAATGACACAAACCTATCCTAATGGATCAAGTATGAACTACCGTTTTGAAATGTAATGAGCTTCATTAAAATCCATTTAACCGACGTTTTTATTTATAAAATTCTAAAACTTTAATAAGCATTCAAGTGTCGACATAAATGGTTGCTGTATTAATACTGTAGACGATAAAAGTTTTTCAATCAGGCAAATGCGCTGGGCGCCTTTTCCTGTTTCTGGGCTCTGTGATTGGGTCCTGAGGCGGAGCCCGTGCAGGGCTGTTCTGGAGACCCCGCGCTGCTTGTACCTCTATCATCTCGGGTGAGTTTGTTACAATATAGCAATTTCTCTATAAATCTGAATAACTACTGTAAAGCTGCAACGTTTGCAGTCTGCACGTGTGTCACAAACTTCACCTCTACCATGTTCATATAGCCGAATTCCTGCATGAGTCGGCGAATAGATTAATTTTACAACGAATTCCCAAGCATACCCTCTGGTCCAAGACTATTCCAACATAAACTCATATTTAGCAAGGATAAAGATAATAGGCTACGCAGTTGCTTATATTGGTAGATAAACCCATGATATCCATTGGTCATGATTGTGTTTTTGTGGAACGGTGGAGTACAACAAATACCTTGTTCTGGTACTTAGTTATTGTAAGGTTTATTTGTACTGCGCCTAAAGCAGTTAACGCAAATTTACTGCTAGTCAGCTAGCTAGGTTCAGCTAAGTGAAATTACAGAAAACGATGTGTGGCTTCTTTGCAAGGATGGAACTAAATGGTAAAATAGATTAGCAAGACCATTTTAAATGGCCACAAACAGAAGGAATTGAATTGCACCAATAGGTATTTTGTACAAGTTGTAGTTGTGCAAAGCTAAGTACAACCGCCGTATCCTAGAGGTCCAGAGTCTCCATTCATGTATTGCTTTGCCTTTTCCTCTATGTGGGATGCTCTTTTATGCCTGAAAGAGATCACAACTGTGGTCTACGTTGAACATAACCGTTCTGATAGGCTGCTGTCTGCAGGTTATTCTTGAACTAGCAAGGTTGGGTCCCCGCCTACCTCATCTTCTTTTTGTAGTTTTGATCGATTGCGTTTAAAGATATCGTAAGTGGCTAGGACCGAAACAGGTTGCTGCAGATACCCCCAAACTCAGTAAATTAGATTGTTATGGTGAGTTAGTTTCATAAACACTATGCGTGGTAGTTTTACCTGCGTGTAAGAGTGGGGTATTTATCATTTGTTTTGAGCGAATGTGGAGAACCCCCCACCCCCATCGCCGCGCGCTTTAGTGTAGTGTGCACAAGAAATCACGTTTCAGCCGCATTTAAATTCTTACCATCAGACTGCATAACTTATCACTATTAATGTAACATTAAAAAAATATCTTTTGAGATAACCTTTGTTTTCCTGCAAAATAGCTTTTTTTTTGTAGGTAGGCTTAGTAGCTGTAGAAGTGTTTGTTTTTAAACCAGAACCATCTTAATATCAGTGTTTTTTGGAAATACATTTTTTTTGGAATGCGTATATACATTACATAAACGGACAATGTTTTATGTTTCTATGTATTATGCATCCAAACTATAAAGTTTGCATATATTGGTTTTTCTCTATATGTATTTTATTGATGGAGAGAGAGAGATGCACATTCTATAAGTTGAGAAATTTGGGCTGCTGTTTATAAACTTTGTTTCATTATGTATCTATTAATCATTTTAGTTGACATGGATGATGAAGATGGCAGGTGCTTGCTAGATGTAATTTGGTAAGTATACAATCTTAAAATAGTGTTACACTTTCTGAATAGAATTTAAATTAAATTTGAGTGGTTGCTTTTGTTTTACAGTGACCCACAAGCGCTCAATGACTTTCTTCATGGATCAGAAACACAGGTGAGTCCTAATTTAGAAAAGTAGTAGTTAACCAAGTGATATTCCAAAGCTGGAAAATTAAGGGAACTTTCACTTTTGCATGATCTAAACAGTTGAAATCAAACCATGAGGCATTTAATCCTCTGTGGGGGTCCACAAGGTATTCTCCGTCAACTTCCAAGCAAACTCAATCACAGTTCAATTGCAGTGACAGAGTGATTCAAGTCTAAACTGACCAAGTCAAAGGAAGTAAACAAGCCATTCATTTATGGTTGTGGGAATTAAATTTGCTGTTAAAATGATCTATGAAGTGCAGAATGAGATGAAGTGCAGTGCTGTAAAAATGTAATTAAGTATACTAGACTGAAGAACAACAAAAAAAAAGAAATAAAGGCTAATTATGATACACAAATGTTTAAAAGTAGTGATAAGTTCATTATGTTAGGTCTTTATTCAATTCAATTCAATTCAATTTTATTTGTATAGCGCTTTTAACAAAGAGCATTGTCTCAAAGCAGCTTTACAGAACATAAAAAAAAAAAAAAAACAATAAACATACAAACAAACAGTCCTAGATGTTAGACAAAATTTTCCCTAGTGAGCGAGCCTGAGGTGACTCAGGCGACTGTGGCAAGGAAAAACTCCCTCAGATGGTATTAGGAAGAAACCTTGAGAGGAACCAGACTCAAAAGGGAACCCATCCTCATCTGGGTGACACACGGAGAGTGTGATATGAACAATGTCCTTTCTGCATTAGTTGTGTGATGCAGATACAGCATGTGTAGAATGTTATGTGTAAAATGTCCACATAGGGTTGGCAGTGCTGCTTTGAATACTCCAGTCCTCAGAAAGCAGAACCCGGCTGGAGCTGGTCCATCTCTGGATGCCACCGGAGCTGGCACAATCTCTGTGTGACTCGGGGATGGGTAGAAGAAGGGAAACAAATGGAAAGGGATTAGCGTAGCTGCTATTCATGATATTAGGAGGCACTAGATGATGATGTGCATCTAATCGGATGTATTGGAGTACAAAGTTATGGGATGTATTAGGTGTATGCCTGGCTAAAGAGATATGTCTTTAGTCTATGTTTGAACTGGGAGACTGTGTCTGAGCCCCGAACACTGTCAGGAAGACTGTTCCAAAGTTTAGGAGCTAAATACGAAAAAATAGTCTTTATAAAATAGGCATCTTCTCATACACCGCTTGTCTAATTTTGTTTGCTTTTGGTTCGTGAAATTATATAGTTTGGAATTAAACCCAATTGAAACCAAAAGTGTTAGTAATGATGTGATTAAGCAAATGGATTTATTGGTGTGAGAACACTCTAAAATGTGGCTTTCAAAAAGTAGCTCTCAACCATCACACAAATTCTCAAAAAAGTGTGTACAAAACATTAGCTCAAATTTTCCCTTCCACTCCAGCTCATCTCCAGAAGATTGTTTCTGTTTCTTTATCTTCTTTAGAATAAAATTGCACGGAATTTCACCCTTATTATTTCTCTTTCGTTAATTCACAATATTGACATACTAATCTAATATTTCCTATCATTTGCATCCTGTTTTCCCTTCTTTTTAACTGTCTTGTTGCTAACTTGGTTGTGCATTTTGTGCTTTGGTGGGTCTGGACACTATCCTCACTATGCTTCTCCTTTGCTTTTCCACTTTGGCCTCTTTGTCCTTCTGCATTTTCTACCTCTCCCTTCGTGCCCTTGTCTGTGATGTGGTGGTCTGTCCTATTCTGGGTATGCCTGTCTGTAGCTGGACACTGATGACCTTTTGGATGGCTCAAGTGACCCGTCCAGCTCGTTCTTCTCCAGCACTGGGGTAAGTATGTTCCCCTCTTTTCCCCACCTTCTCTGTCTGTGTTTCTTTCCGTGGCATGCCTTCTCCAGCCCCACTCATCAGATCAGAATGGAACATGCCAGCAACCATTAGTGATGAATTGCTAGGGCTAACTAGGCCACTGGAGGCACACTGTCACGTAGCCATCCATACCTTTTCTTTGCTTTTCCCTTAATAATATGGTCTAGTGTCTGCATATAAAATTTTGTCTTTTCTGTCTCTTCTAGGAACACGTTCCTGAAGTCCAACCACCGGCTCAGCTGTCAACGAGTGAGCCATCTGGGCTTCCACGAGTCAGTGTTGATTTGGACTTTCTAGAAGACGATGACATCCTTGGGGCTTCACCAGAAGAAGGCGACGGTGAAAGCAATGGGGTTGGGTCAAATCATGAGCCTTGTGATATTCTGCAGCAGAGTCTGGCAGAAGCCAATATCACAGAGCAGAGCCTTCAAGAAGCAGAGGCTGAGCTTGACCTCAGCTCATTTGGGCTAACTAGTCTAACACAGGTGGTCCAACCACTGCCTGATGCTAGTATGCCTGGGGTGGGCATTGCAGGAACTACACAAATCTTTCCTGGCCAGGGCACCACTACCACACCTTCCAGTGCAACCACCGATATGCTTGGCTCAGTTCTGGCACACCAGGGGATGCAGCTTCAACCCCAGGTCATGAACAAAGCCATCAATGTCCAGCCATTTATGCAGCAAGTTGGACTTGGAAATGTGACACTTCAACCCATTTCAAGTCTTCAGACCCTACCAAATGGAAGCCAGTCTGGACATTTGGGCATTGGACAGATTCAAGTTGTGGGCCAATCCACTGTAATGACTATCAATCCATCAGGGCAGCACATCCTGACCAAAACCATGGGTGGCTATCCTCTGCACCAGCCTGGACTTGATGCTGCAAGTGCTGGGGCCCAGGCTGGTCTTGGAGGGTCTGTGCTTAGCTCTGGAGGGGGACTTTTGATTCAGGGAGGCAAGGCCACTCTAGGTTCTCCATCACTGAATGGCCCAGCTATTTGTGTCAGCAGCACTAATACTAACAGCAGTGGTACCACAATGGCTGCACCAAGTGGTATATTGGGATTTGCTCGTGGTCCTTTAAATACAGGAACTCAATCTCAGACTCAAAACCAAGTCATGCAGAATGTCATCATCCAGCGGACACCAACTCCAATACAGCCCAAACCTCCCCAAGGGAGTGCCATCCAACCAAAGTCCTTCAAACAACAGCAGCAACTGCCAGCCACACATACATTGCAAAATGATGCCAATAAAGCTCTAGGGGTGCAAGTCCCAGCATCTGCAGCTCAGAATGTAGCCTTCCTCACTGGCAAGCCAAGTTCAAATGTAGTACTGAGTACACAGACCACCACACAAGGGACACAGTTCCCCCAAGCCCTGTTTAAGCAACACAGCAATCCTGCATCAGGCAAGCCTCTTAGTGTTCATTTGCTAAATCAGCAAGGCAGTATTGTCATTCCATCCCAGGCTGTCCTACAAGGCCAGAATCATCAGTTCCTCCTGCCTCAGCTCCAGACTGGAGGTCAAATCCTGGCCCAGCAAACTGGTGGACACATTATTACCAGTTCTGGGCCAGGTGGACAAATCATTGCTGCCAATCAGATCTTGGCAACCAATCAGAATATAAATCTAGGACAGGTATTGGCCCCTCAAGGTCATCCTGGTGCTGCCCACATTCTTTCTGGACCCATACAGCTCCAACCAGGTCAGATGGGCCACCCCACACTGTTCCAGATGCCTGTTTCTCTAGCCCAGTCACAAAATCAAGCTCATCCAGTTACCGGACATGTTCAAACTGTTATACAAGGCATGCCTATACAGAGTTCCTTGTCAATAGAGGGCCTCAGTCCAGCTGTAAGTTTGCAGCCAGCCCTTCAACAGCAGGCTGGTGTTGTTTCTGGAAACAGCAGCACTGGTGTAGCAACCATGCCCCAGTGCCAACCGAATGAGAGCATAACTGAAATGGGTACCTCCACTGAGCAAGCAGCTCAAACCCAACCCCAACCCTCTATCCTTACTGTCCAGACAGGTCCTTCAGTTACAGCCACTATGTTGATTCCATCTTCTACATCTCCATCTTCTACAGTAACTACATCTACGTCCTCTGTGAGCACAGTGGGCTTGGCCTCCCAGGTCCAACACAGTCCAGGAAAGGTGTTGTTCACTCCTCCAAGCTCCAGCATTATCCTTAGCCAGGAGCCTGTGCAGATGTTCCTGCAGCAGGTTGGTGTATTTTTGATTATATTTTATTTTTGCTGTATTGAAAATATGTGCATTATCTAACAATCTAACTCTAGCAGAAAAATTCAGAATAGACCATATACTAGGCCCATGTCCACTAGTCAGATTTAATGCACAGCGTAGCAGACATGCAAATCTTCATGAGATTTATGTGTGTCTGTTATATCTGAAGGTTTTGTCAATGTAGAGCCCTGCTAAACATTCCCTAGTTTGGATTACTGTTTTACTTCTCCCTTCCTGACCTGATGTGCTCATGTCAGGATCAGCAGCACCAAGCAGGGAAAGACCCACCTGCCTCTGTGGGTGTACCTGCATCTGTTATCGTCAGCGGTGGCAGCTCTGGTTCCGCCCCTACAGCCCATGATGGCCTATTAACTGAAACTCACCCAGGGGAGAATGCGAGTCCTTCCCTTGGCCCTGCTGACATGGCAGCATTGGTTAAGAAGGTAGATGAGCTTGTGCTCTGCACTAAGCCCCACCCACTTGTTGCTGGCACTACTGCACATAGAGCTGAACAGTGACTGATCATTTTATATGGCTTTGGTTCAAGAAGTAAATTTTCTATTCATTTTCTTGTAGACATCTTAAAATAGAGTTTAGTACATTAAAAACACTAACCAGCTATGATATGAATCACCTTGTTGCAGTTTTTCTAAGCAAAAAATATTTAGGAAAATGGGAGTGCAAGATTATACAATTAACTTTTACAAAAGAATAAACTATATATCACATTAAGCATTGCAAATAAATTTTTAAATATAGTTTATATATTGTAGTTTTGTATACAAGCAACTTAGTATATTATGTACTGTTCTAGTGTCAATGTTCTTCACTTTCCATTGTTTTAGTCCTGGAATGTATGAGGAGTGAAGAATATTGATGCTGGTTTATGGACTGGGGAAACAATAAACCAGCTTATTCTCTCAGAGCTTTTACTGTCTAGTGTAACAGCATAAATGGTACAACTGGCGAATGCAAATTCCATAGTGCTAGGCTGCTGCAAATTAGATTATGTAAGAATAAATTAAATGGCAAAATAGATATTCAGCCTTTGCTTATCAGCAAAAATCTGAGATCAGCTACTCGGTTCATCAATGTAATTTCCCGTGCTATGCACACTTTCCCCCAGTTCCCCAAAATATGAAATGACAATTTAGCCTTAAATAAATTAATTAATAAATATGGCTATGATATAAATACTAAAATGAATAGATGCATGTGTCAATAAAAAAAAATATTATTATAGAATGATAACATTACATTTCAGTAAATTTTTTTATATCATTATACTAGGTTTCTCTGTTTATGCACTGATTTGATTAAGGAATTTTAGAGTCGATAATGGTCAGAATATCAGCTGTTAGTTTTTTCTAACAGAACTCACAAAGGCCTACCCTGTGGTTCCATCTGCCTGAAAATTATCATAACTTAGCTATACAAGTTTGCCAGCAGATAGTTTCATGCCAGAGTACTTCTCTGTCCTAGCCAAAGTAGGTGATAGCAAAGGATTAGCCAATCACTCAATAGCTTCATCCCCATTTGAGCTGAAAACTTTAATATTGCAACAAAATATAAGTAAATAAATAAATAAAGCAACTGAAATGTAACAATGTAAATATAATAGAGTACAATAAAAGTGATGCATTTATATATGTATTGCAGCTTTTTGTGAGTTATTTATATTATAGGCATTTTTATTTATTTGTTATTTATTTTATTTGGCTAAAATGACATTACATACATCCTAGAGAAAAGTGAGAGCCATTACATACATCCTAGTGAGAGCCTGGCTTTAAATTCCTCACCAGCATTTTTAATTAAAAAAAAAACAAAATGTGTGTGTGTGTGTGTATATATATATATATATATATATATATATATATATATATATAAAAATATTTGAGTTATATATTATAAATATGAGTCCTCCAGGAGCATCAATTATTGTCAATGTCAATAATCTGAATCATTCTTTGTATGTTACTGCTAACAATCAGGGTAGCTGTGGCATATATTAGTGTCATTTTACCTCCAAAACCTGACTGTTCAGCTCTATTGGAACACCTTGTAATCCAGTGAAACTGCTCCCTCTCTGCGCACATGCGCGCGCACACTTTTGCTCTACCTCACATTCTGCCATTCCTTTCCTCTTAGCATTGTGTCCTCCTTTCAGTTGCTATGCCAATCTGATTCTAGTCTGCATTATAATTTTGTTAATTTGTTGCATTTCCTTCCTTCCCTGCTAATTTCCATAGTCCACTATTCATTAGATTCTGTGCTATGTGAGGTAATGACAGCATGATGTGTTTGTGTTGTGCTCCAGTAATGTGATGTTTTACTTGTCCAAATGTCCTTGTGCCTATTATTTTAAGGATGTAGTGGAATAGTGTTTGTGATACCCATAAAAATAATGTAAAATGCCCTAGGAGCATCTATGCACCTTTAGTTTCATAAGCATCCCAAATAGCTAGTCAGCTAAGAATCTATTAGCAGGTACACTTGACAACACGGGTGGAATTAATGGTCATTTTTGTTATGTATATCATTTTGGTGAATGTCTTGAAATAAGGGTGGTACAATGGTACAGGGCGTAATATTGCAGCCTCACAACTCCAAAGTACCAGGCTTGAGTTACCGTCTTCATGGGGTGGTTTTTTTTTTTTGTTTTTTTTTTTTAAATTAAAATAAACATGTTCTCCCTGTGCCTATGTGGGTTACTTCAGGCTAAAATTAACACTTCCTCTTCCACCTCACAAAAATGTAAATGGGGAGTACTGCTTAAAACAAATATTTTAATAGCCAATTATTCATGTTAATTAATCCACAAATAATGGATTACTCAACTTAATTATTGCTTGAGAGAGAGATAGTCCAGAACAATTATTTTTGTTTGTTTTTATTATTAATAACATATTATTAAATTAATGTAATATAATTTAAAAGGAATTTGATAGACTAATTAAATTGCAAATTGAATTAATTGAGATTCAATTCACAAGACACATTCTCTCTTTATCTCTGTCAAAACTGTATCATTATAGATATTTTTTATCATTATCTTAGCAAGCCAAAATTAAACATGCCTAGCTTAACTATGACATTGCTGCACACATTCTTGTAATATTTTTTATTCTATGTGCACATTTTTGTACTATATTGAAGTATATTTCACTTACCAAGTGAAATGTTGTAAACAGACCACATACTCTTAGGAAGGTCTGTTTGGATGGTGCTTTTTGAGGAATTTTTGTTTTCATTGCAATTGTTATATTTCAAAACAAATCTTTCATATGTCTCCTTGCTGTCCTACTGTGCTGCTTGTATATTGCTGCCGTGACTTTGAATTTCTTTGTTTGTCAGTTTAGATATAATTCTTAGTTTTTTTTTAGTGCAAAATAGTTAATTAATATTTGCTTGCATTCTCACTTCCTGACCTCCAGGTTTCATCAGCAGCACATCAGCAACAAGCTATAAAGATCCAAAGCGCCTCACCTTCTCAGTCTGTGGCCAGTCACAGTGTGACACCAACTTTATCAGACAGCCCTCAGCCATCCCAGGCTTCGCCCCTTATTCAGATCCAGTCCCCTCATCCTCCACAGTCCCGGCCTCCTTCACAGCCCCAGGCACAGCCACCATCTCAGTCCCAGGCACCTTCTCGGGCATGCACACCTTCCTCTATACCTCCACTTTTTATAATACACAATTCGATAGGTGGTTCTCCACAACCATCTCAGCCAGTTTCCCAAGCTCCACAGCAGCAGACACAGCCTCAGCCGATTCAAGTGCAGATTCCACAGGTTCTTCCTCAGCCTGTGGTTCTCCAGCAGGAACAGCTGCCCACCTCCTCCTGTTCCCCAAAGCCTCCCCAGGCTCCT
This sequence comes from Hemibagrus guttatus, assembly GCA_033459395.1. NCBI lineage: Eukaryota > Metazoa > Chordata > Actinopteri > Siluriformes > Bagridae > Hemibagrus > Hemibagrus guttatus. The sequence goes on from JAUCMX010000004.1 coordinate 19,053,181, forward strand.
TCATCACAGTTCCATTTTGTGACACCTGCAGTGTGTGGCACGGCTGGGGCAGTGTTGAAACAGCAGATGCCCGGCTTGACTGCCGAACAGCAGCACCATTTACAGCTGATTAATGCACAACTACAGAGAATGCCATCCATAACCCAGCCTTCACCACAACAGAAGCAGCTATTGGAAAAGCTCAACCAGGCAAGTTTTTGTGAAACCTTAATGCAGACAGAAATGTTACCAATATCTTATCTGACATCTCCACTCATGGGGGAGTTCCTCATGGGTGCTTGAAAGAATTAATTTTTCAAGAAATGTAATAGAATACCGTGCCCTTTTTGCGTGTTTTTTCAGGTTCAGCAAAACATTCTTCTCCAGGCAAAACAACAACTTCAGACACCACCTCAGGCCAGTCAGTTTAGCAAACTGCCTGAGCAGCCTCCAGCCCAACTGGTTAACTCTTCGGCCAGCAGTACAGTCAGTGCATCTGTTACATCTCTGTTGCAACAGAAGTCTGTCTTCATCAAGTCCTCAGTTTCAGGTGAACCCTCTATTTTGGTACTATGTGAGGTTATTTAACAATGCTTATAGGCTTTTTTTTTTATTTTTTAGATTTTATAGTGGTGTTGTCTATATTCCAGGTTCAAATGACACCCAGGTGTTTCCTGGAACTTCAGGGCCAAGTGGAGTAACAGTTAATCAAGGAAAGCCCCCTCTAAATCTTACTCAGTCTGTTCAGGTCTGAATCACTAACAATCTATATAACTATTTACTTTTTATTTTAATGAATGTATATTTAAATAATTATATTTTAATTATGAACATTTTAAACCCACTATTGTATTATCTGCAGACAAAGCCTGGGGTTATAAGTGCGGTTGGAGGGCTGACATTAGGTAAACCAGGGTTACAGATTCAGGTTCTGAACAGTGGAATTTCTCAGATGCCTACTCTGCAGCCTTCAGCTCCTGTTCAAACCCAGGCAAGGGTTGCATACAAATATTGCTTCCTGTGATATACCTTACTACATTGTTGTGTCATGTGAATGCATTTGTTAATAATGTACTGCATGGTTTAAGTTTTCTATGACTTTCCACAGACTTCAGCTTTAAAAAGGCCTTTTAGTGTGGAGCCAAGCAAAGAAGCACGGTATGTACCATTTGTGTTGCTTTGTAGTTTTATATGCGAGTTGAACGAGACATGCACTGTCCATTTTTCAATATCGGATTAGAATAGTACATTTTATCCAGTGTTTTTGCTGAGAAGTGTTCATTTGTCCATAGAAAGGAACAGTAAGGTTATAGATTTGTCCAGACAATGTGCTAAATGATGTGTGTGTCTGTCTGTGTGTGTGTGTGTATGTGTGTGTGTGTAGGATATTAGAACAGCTGAGGAAGCTTCAGGCTTCTGTACTGCATCCAGATTACAGCTCACCTTTCCACTCTTTTGAGGACACACTCTGCCGGCTGTTGCCCTATCACGTGTACCAAGGCATGGCTCCCTCCCCTCAAGACTACCGCAAAGGTAAAGCACATTCGCTGACCATATGAATTATCAGGGTTAATTAATCAATTATATTAATACAGCTTAAATGCTTTGTAATTTTATCAGTTTGAAGTATATTTGTGCAAGTAAGTCTTCATTACTGATTGTGTTAACATTGTTTTTGGCTCCCTGCCCAGTGGATGATGAGTTTGAAAATGTCTCCAGTCAACTTCTGAAGCGCACACAAGCTATGCTGGATAAATATCGTCACCTGCTGTTTGAGGAATCAAGGGTATGAGAACACACATTTCTTGTTACTTTACCCATACCACCCATAACTTTTTTTTTTTTCCTCTTGACCTTATGCTTGTTTTTGTTGTTACTTTGAGCAGAGGCTGGGTCCTTCCGCGGAAATGGTAATGATTGACAGAATGTTCATCCAGGAGGAGAAGATTGCCCTGAACCAAGACAGGATACTGGCCAAGGAGAAGCCAGGTAAAGTCAAATTTAATTCTGCATAAGTAGAAAGGGAGCTGGCCGCTTTTTTTTTTTTTTTTTTTTTTTTTTTTTAAAGAAGTATCTTTAAATGCAAGTATGAAATGAATTTGTTATACTTGGTTTACATGCTAAATTGTAGTTACAAAGAATAATACACAACTAGTGATGCTGCATGTAAGTTCTTTAATATAGGTTTTTTGTTTTTTATTGTTTTAGTTGTTGCTCAGGTAGCATATAGCTAGTGCATTTGTAAACTAACCTGCTACACAAATATAAAATGTAACTTTTAAATGAAACTGGTAAAGGTTTTTAGTGCTGACTGTCTTTCCATGTCAAAAAATAGGAATATTAGGAATATTTATTTAAAATTCTTATTTATATTATTTTTCTAGCCTTGGTTTAGAAAAGGTGAAGTATATTCTAAATTATTCCTTACAGAAAGGGACCCTTTAGAGTTCTCTTCAAATTAGGGAAGTCATAATTGAGACCACATGGACGACAGACTAAATTTTAAGATTTGGTGACTGGTTTTGGATGTCTCTGCTGTAACAATTAGGGTGTAGTGCAACAAAGTGAATATAGTCTTGATAAAGTATTACCTTAAAGTCTTAGACATAATATCAGTGAATTATTTATTCAATGCTCTCGCTATTTCTTTACAGAGGAGTTTGTGGCCAGCTCTTGTATGGTGAACAGGGTTGCAGAGAGTGGTGTGAGGCCTGTGGCAGTGGAACTGAGCTCTATTAAAACTGGGCCTTCACCAGTGGAACTGAGCTCTGTAAAACCTGCTGTAGCATCGGCCCATGTACCTGGAACCCCAACTCCTGTTTCTACTTCAGTGACAGCTGCTGCCACTGCTAACCCTGTTCCTGTTACCTTCCCCCCCACCAAACTGGTGATAAAACAAGGAGGAGGTGGAGCACTGGTATCATGGTCTACTAGCTGCACCCCCATGTCTTCATCTGTGGTACGGCCTTGTGCAAAAGCCACAGGTCTGAGCTCTGAGCGCTGTTTTGGCCCCACCTCATCTTCTACTCATTCTGCTGATGATGATGACGATGATGATGATGATGCACTTCCTCAGCGGACTAGCAAGCCTCCTATCAAGACTTACGAGGCACGTCAGCGAATTGGCTTGAAGTTGAAGATTAAACAAGAGGCAGGGTTCAGCAAAGTGGTTCACAACACTGCATTAGATCCGGTTCATTTACACCCACAGCACACTCCTCTACCGCAAGTCCCTGAGCCACCCTCAAAAACAAGACCATCTGTAACTCAACTATCCATAATTCAAAGGACTTCACCCCCAACCAGTAATTCCACATCCTCTGTCACTTACAGTGCAGCAACCACACACGCAAGTTCCGGAACTACAACTTCAACTGCCCCCCCTACTTCAGTCTCTCATGGCTGGTCATCTTTGTCCTCATCTTTATCCTCCTGCACCTCTTCAGCGCAAGTGAATGGCACTCTAGAGCACTATGAGGTGTCTGGGGCCAAACTGAATCCTACCTCCACTTCAGCACCTCAGTTGACAACCTGCCGGCTCCCACTACGAAAGACATACCGCAAAAATGTCAGCCCTCACCATCGACCAGGAGTGCCTGGAGGGGGTGACGTGGGACCTATTCAACCAGCAGCATCTGCACCCTCTCCTCCAGTGGAGAGGACAGTTATTGCTAGTGTGAAATTGGAACAGCAAGGTGTCTGTAAGCCCCCTCATACCCACACTGACCCAGGGTCACAGGGCCTGGCATCTGTAGAGCATGAATTCTACCATGGAATTAAAAATGCCTATCAGCAGCAGCAATCTTCTGATAAAGAGGATGAGGAGGATGGTAATTCCGGGGACCACATGGGGAGGGTCATGGGGCAGATGACTAAAAACCGCGAGTGGGCAGTGGGCACATTTCGGATGGACCAGCATGCACCAGGCCCTCCATCTCCTGGCGAAACATCCTGGGCGAGAGACTCATCACTTCCTGCGAAACGATCTAAGTCAGATTCCCCAGACATGGACAATGCCAGCTTCTCTAGCGGTAGCCCCCCACTGGACAATTCGCTGAACGAACATCTGCAGTGTGCTATTGATAGCATACTGAATCTGCAGCAGGTCCCACCGACCCGTGGAACCGTGGACAGAGTTTATGCTGGAAACCTAACCAACCAGCACCAAACCCACCATCGTCAGGGCACATCATCTTCATCAACATCATCATATAGACACGTCTCTTCCTCTTCCTCTCCTTCTTCATCTTCCATTTCACAGCACCCACAGTTAGGGGGCCGAGGACAAAATGGAAATCTGGTGTCACAGACACATAGTAGATAACAGCCCCTTTTAGGTGAGATATGCTGAAAGACTGAAAGGTATGAGAGAGGCCAAAGCAGGAAAATCACTTTACTCTGTTTAGCTGTGTTTGCCTTGCTTGTCTATGGATGGCTACTGAATAATAATATTCTCTAGGTATAATGTAAGGCCCTTTAGGTGTACTTTCAAAATGAGAAGTTCACTTTGACATGCCAGGCTTTTTTTTTGTTTGTTTGTTTTGTTTTGGTTTGATTTTGTGGGAAATTTCAGGAAAGATATGTTCATTGTTAACAGGGCTTTCATAAATTCTTACATTAACTTTTCATTAGAAATAACAAAATGTGGGGAAGGTTTTCTTAATCTGTCCATTTAATATATGTACGGCCCTTGATTAATTACCATTACCACTGTAGTAATTCTGCCTTTATGGTTGGATGTTATTTTTAATGTTGTTCTTTGATTTGAAAATGAGGTCTTTGTCCAATGGTTAAGAGAGATTGTCCCTTCTTAGCACAAAATCATGAATTACAATAACAGAAACTGACCCAGCGCAAAAATTCTGAATTCTTTAGGATTTCTTCATTTGGGCTTTAGCAAACCATCTGATTTAATGAGTGCTGAGATTGAAAATACACATCCATTAAACAGACTGATTGGTTTCTAACAGACCTTTTGACCTTAAATTATACCATATCATCTGGAGCACATTTACAGAGAGTGCCTCTAGTCTCAGAATGTCTTTCTTTTGGCTTTTATTTTTTTTTTAAACTTGGTCCTAACTGTCCACTGCTTTTTAGCTTATTAGCTGAATTAGGTTGGATTAGTGCTGGGTACAGGCACAGCAAGCAGGTAATATCTTCAGGATTACACAGGTGTAATTATCCATGTTTAAAATCAATTATTTTAGTGGTTCACAGTCCGCAACCACTGTGTCATCAATGTCATGAAGTATAGAAGCATCCTCATTATTGTGATTTACATACAACTGTTACTCTATCACTGATGTTTAAGTGGGCATAAAGACACCCTCATAATTTATTTATATATTTTATGTATACATAATGACTCCTTCAAAACCCTCTGGACAATTCAAATGCAAACACAGCTTAATTATGAGGAAAAGAAGACTAATCTAAAGAAAAAATAGAACTGTAAGAATTTGAAGTATAGTACTACAAATTAATTTTGTATTGTATTTATTGTGTATAATGACACTTTTTTTAAAAAGGAAACTGTACATTTAGTAAAACTGTAAATTAAACTTTGCTTCTTTTATGAACGAACCATGCATTTGTATGTTTCTCATATTTTTGATATTACTTTTTTTTTTTTTTTTGAGGATTTCTTATCTGAATTTGTAAAATTGGTCACAACTTTGGCCACAAGGTGGCGACTTTTTGCCAAATTAAGTTCTGACTAGTGTCATGGGTTGTGAAGGGCTGGGCCAAAGAAAAATAACTTGCATTTACAGTAGCTTCAAGACTAATGTTCAGCTCATGACTTATAATAGCACCCTAGTTTAAACTATGCACCACTTGCAAAAAGTGTCTGTTGGCCTCTTTACAAAATAGTGTTGCATTTTGCAGAGAAGGCACCACTAAATCTTGATGGAAAACCCTCTAAATACTTTGACACCTCCTTTGTGATGGAAACTGATGTGTACCGTACATCCCTCACCTATCTGTTCCCACCCAACTCTAACCTTAACCCTAAAACAATGAGCTATCCAGTTTGAGCCTCGGAGTGTGTAGTGGAGGGAAGTTTTTGTGGTTGGAAACGAGAGGAGAAAAAGGGAGGGGAGGAGACCTAACCAAGACATTTCAGTGCTGCGTGCATAGTGAGGACACGTCAAGAGCCGATTCAAAAGCTTATTTGTTTAAGCTTTAAGAAATTTTTTTTTATGAAGTATCTGCTTATATGTAAAAACTGTTTTGTTCTGAAGTGTTAAGTATAAACAAGTGAAACTGCGTTGTTAGGTCTTCATATATATTTTTTTTATTACAGCAGCACAACGGGTAAGAATATTCAAAGCTGATTATATTTTGTAACCTATAATACTTTGCTTTCAATTTTATTCACTTATTTATGTAAATCTATATCTTTTTCTCCAGTAATATTTTACTCATATTTCTTTATGGATGTTTTAAAATAAATTTCCGTATTATAATATTTATATTAAATATACCCAATGTCTCCTCTTATGCAACACAACTGCAGTTAATGAAGATCATGAGATGGTTCAAAAATCTGATAATCAAAGGGAGCATACAGTGAGGGATGATTAGGAATCAGTAAGCTGTTCTGTCTGAATAGGCAAGACCATGTTGCCCTTTATGCTACTTAAATATACCCAGCGGATTTACACTGGTTTTGGGACTAAAGTGAAATGCACGTCAATCAGTGCTTCCATCAAGATAACTGAAATTTTCCATCTCCTTTGCAAACTGTTAGACTCGTTAGAAGTCCTAGATATAGGTGGAAATGATTTTGACCATGTTACTGAAATTGACGCTTCTTTATTTGAGCTTAGCATTTCAATGTGGCTTTGTTCCTTCTGGAAAAAAAGACCTTTGGAGTTCTGTGATCAGTTGTTTTGTTTCCTCAGCCAAAATGAGTATGACAAACCCTCAAAGCAAGTCTTTCTGCCAAAGAGTGCATGTAGTCCTCCAGACTAAAAATGGCTTTGGAAAATATGGAGGGAAATACTGCGCTCTTTGGACCATTAACATGTTAGGATTTGCTTTTAAAACTACGGCACTGTTTTACAACTGTGGTCCTTTTTTTTTTTTTTTTTTTTTTTTTTTTTTTGAAAATAGAAGACTAGGCCTAAACTATGAACACTATTGGTGTTTATAAATTCTGCTCACTGAATTAATATCTACTGCACGAATCTCTTTTTAATATCTAGAAATGATGGTGTGTGTGTGTGTGTTTCCGAAGTGAATGCCAGCAATTTCCAGACCCATGCACTCTACTTTTTTACTGGAGCAAAGGGAATACATGATATTCAAAAGAATGAAGACAAGTCTTTATTATTGAAAAGTAGCCCATTTTCTAAATAAAATCTCCATCTCAGTATATTTAACAGGACTGAAATGCACTTAATAAGTAATTATTCTTTTGCAAATACTTAGTAACTATTTGTTAATGTTGTCTAAAGACATTTATAAGGACTGGATTAATGTCTTACCATTAAACAGAGAGATCTGAGATTTTAAAGACCTAAAAGCACCATTTACAACTGTGAACATTATTAACTTCATCTTCTTTTTTGCTAAATTTAGGAAGCAGACCTACAATACCAATTTGTGTAAAGACAGGAAAAAGGAGAATAGCCTGTAAAGCCAAAGGAAACATAAATACACAGAGTCCAAAACAGACCCATAAATTAAGCCAGTGAAACAAAATCACTGTAAAAACCCATAGTCTCTACATTATGTCTCGCTGGGGGCGGAAAAACGTCAAGAAGACCCCTGAAGTGATCAGGACGGTTACAGAGGGGCTGAAGTCGCTGTATCGTAAGAAGATTCTTCCTATTGAGGAGTATTATGGTTTTCATGACTTCCACTCCCCAAGTCTGGAGGATGCTGACTTTGATAACAAACCCATGGTGCTCGTGGTTGGTCAGTACTCTACAGGAAAGACTACTTTCATCAAGTAAGAATATTAATTATTCATAGTTTGAAGAACTTAAAAACAACAAGGCTGTGTTGTCTCTTTAAAAAAAAAAATAGAAAGAAACTTGGCATAAAGGAAAATCAGTTGATTTGTTTTTGCAGGTACCTATTGGAACAAGAGGTGCCTGGAAGCCGTGTGGGTCCAGAGCCTACTACAGACTGCTTCACTGCCATCATGCATGGTGACATGGAGGGAATAATCCCTGGAAATGCTCTCATAGTGGACCCCAACAAGCCCTTCCGCAAACTCAACCCCTTTGGAAATACTTTTCTGAACAGGTTAAATAATAACTGTGCATAACCAAACATGCTGTTTCTTAAATATGAGAAGCTGTGAGTGAGAGTCGAAAACTGAGAGAGAATGTGTCACCCAATCATTCCTCCTTCAAGAGGTAGTAGAGTAAGGAGCAAGAGGTATGAGAAAATAGTTTTTGCTCCATGGAATTTCAAGTGCCTGTGCCAAATTTCTGAGGGAGGAGGGACTTGCCTTATTTGTAGAAGCATAGAGAAAGGGTGAGATATCACAAGATATAGTTGTGAAAGCTAGTGGTCTACATCAGGAGCCACCATGCATGCCCCTTTATATAGGGTTTATAGGGTGTCAGTGACTATACAGAGCAGTTCAAATTAAACAGAAATATTTAAGTCTGAAAGCAACTCTCTCTTTAGCTTTCCTGAAACCAGACTGTCACATATTGACTGTCATTTGTTTCTCCTACTTGCTCAAGATAGTTTTAGAACAGTAGCATCTGAATCTGAAGCAGCTGAAATTATAATATATAAGCTGTATATTTCAATTTGAAACATCTAGTTCCTACAAATATCAAGTCAAAAATATGTCTGACATAAAGAGGGCTTGAGTTAATGCTCTCTTCATTAGTAGTTGTTGATATTTATCTTGTTCTGTGATTCTATCCTGATAGTAATCATCTCAGATCAGGGGTTTACTTGCGTTTATAGCATGTTTGAGAATGTCAAAATTCTTAAATTTCCTGCCTGGGGAATCGGTTAGCCATTTACAGGAGGAAGTGGCTGTGTTGTTCTAAGCGTCCGATCATTAGTGGGCCACATTGTTTGATTCTGGCAGCACTGATGATTTTCCTTCAGGAAGCCACTGTGCTTTTAGAGCACCACTTCCACACAATGGCCTGACCAGGGAGGGGTGCAGAACAGAGTATGTGTTAGATCACCTCACACAGCCATGATACAACGGGACTGGAAACTTCTGTGCAGCTCTGATTCATTCCAAGATCCTCAAGAGAACAACTGGTCTGACTTCAGTGTTTATTGTTCATTATTGTGTGTTTATAGAATAGGTCATTTTTATGCAGTTTAATTAATAAAAGAAAAAAAAAAACAAGGTTAGAAAGTAACATGTCAGGAAATAGCATGCAGCAACTTGTCATGAAACATTTGATGCTTGATTTCTCACTTCATAGTCCATTGTTGAATAAATGAAAATGTATTGTTAGATTCCAGTGTGCACAGATGCCCAACCAGGTTCTGGAGAGCATCAGTATCATTGACACCCCTGGCATCCTGTCGGGAGCTAAGCAGAGAGTGAGCCGAGGTGAGGCCAATACTAAAGGTGAGGTGCCAATGGTGCAGGGAAAAGGAAGAGACTCCACCCTCAAATAACTGCACCCATTTGCATTGGCCACCCTGCACCATGCTAATCATCTGTCAAAATATACGACTGCGGTACAGCACTACAGAGACTGTAGTTCTGAGGAGTTCGGTGAACTCTTCTTATTCTTCTTATGGTGAAACTAAATTGAACTAAGAGCATGTGCTGTAACAGAATTTCTACTAATGCATTTCATATTGCTTTGTGCATTTTCAACAACAGAGTTTATGTAGGGTCTTAGCCATTAGCCATATAACAGAACATGAGAGCTTAGCTTACGCCTGGTTTACCTCAAACATGTTCTGTCTGAAAACAACTGTAACACATCTGACACACTGAGTGGGAGAGTGAAAGACAGGGTGTGATAGCCAGGGAGAGGGAAACGAGGAATGCAAAAAAGCATGTAGGGATAATAGAATGGCAGCAGAGAGATAGAGGATAACTAACAAATAGCTACTACTTTTGATCTAGAAAATAAAGAAATAGTGTTTTGATCAAAGCTGTAAATAAGCTTACAGAATGAGTTGCTAGCTCAACGATCACTTTAGTTTGTCTTTCCATTTTCTGTAGGTTACGACTTCCCAGCAGTCTTGCGTTGGTTTGCTGAACGAGTGGACCGAATTATTCTGCTTTTTGATGCCCACAAGCTGGAGATTTCTGATGAGTTTTCAGAGGCCATAAGTGCTTTGAAGGGCAATGAGGACAAACTGCGTGTGGTGCTTAACAAGGCTGATATGGTTGGGACGCAGCAGCTGATGCGAGTATATGGTGCTCTCATGTGGTCCCTGGGAAAAGTGTTTGGAACCCCTGAAGTGCTGAGAGTATATATCGGCTCATTCTGGTCTGAACCTCTCATGGTGCCAGACAACCGGAAGCTATTTGAATTGGAAGAGGAGGATCTCTTTGCTGACATTCAGAACCTGCCACGAAACGCAGCCCTCCGCAAGCTCAATGACCTGGTCAAGAGAGCTCGTCTAGTTAGGGTGAGCTGCTTTGTGTTGAATAATTTGCTGATGATAATTTTGTTACTATTAGATTGATATCTAATAAGACAAATAATATAAGACATCTGGCAAAAAATCCCTAAAAGAACCAGAAAAAAACTAAACATTCTTTTATCATCTCAATCAATCATAACAGAATATTTTAGTGTTACTCAATTTTATTTGGCTTAAAAGAAATCCAGGTTCAGAACATAAATGTTTGGGAATACAACACAATATACATTCACCTGTCACTTTATTAGGTACACCTGTTCATTTACACATTATCCAATATGCCAATCCTGTGTCAGCAGAGCAATCCAAAAATGTTTGCCTTGCAGATACAGATTCAGACAATGTTTAAACCAGACATGAGAAAAATGTGTTCTCAGTGCCTTTGCTTGATGAATGGTTGTAGATGGCAGAGCACTATGTGTGTGGACTCTGCCCAATTTCTCATGGCCCAAGTGAACATTCTATGTACTGCTTACTAGTAAAACAAATTTTGCTCAAATCCTTTTCTGCATTTATATAACTTATATAAAAGGAGATTTCAGTAAAACAATGTTTGGACTCCATAAGAATTGTTATTGCTTATCACACCAGAATATCAAAGTGCATTCTGGGTTGAGAGGGTGACACTGAGCTGTCTGAGTGAACAGAACAGAGTCTTCAGACAGGCATTTTCTACTCCGTTGGAATTATCAGCAGATCAAAAATTATCAGCGTAATCAAAAATGATTGCAATTACTGCAAAAATACAGCATTTTCATAAACTGGGATTTTTGTACACACAATAGTCTCTACAGAATACACGGGTTGGTGTGAAAAACAAAAAGCATCCATGGATCATAGTTATATATGACAAAATACCCTGGTGTTGAGAGAGGTCAGAGGAGAATGACCAGCTTATGGGAAATATCTGCTCATTACAACCATGGTAAACAGAAAAGCATATCAGAAAGCACAATATGTGAACCATTGAGGATGGGCTACAACAGCAGAAGACCACTTTCAATTCCACTCCTATCAGCCAAGAACAGGATTCAGAGACTACAGTGGACACAGACTGACCCAAACTGGATAGATGAAGACTAAAAAAGGACCAGGGGTGTTTTACCTTTTATCTACAACTATCACTATACATTTTCCTCTGACCTTACATAAGTTTCTGCCCACAGAACTGCTTCTCACTGGATCTGGACTTTCATGCGCTTTATCTGCTCTGACTGAGTAAATCAAAGGCATTCTTTATGGAGGCTTCCATGTCTTTGTTTTTTTTTTTGTTTTTTTACTGCATTCCATTGTATGTTGATGGAGGGATTGTGATATTTTCAAGGTGGGAAATAACATTATTACATCTAGCAGATTTCAGCTTAAAGGCATCACAAATGCAACATTAGCATTGCACTGCTGGCACATGATGGATGACTGGATGATGATAGGACAATGTTATAAAAAATATCTGTGTGTTATAGCAAATCACTTGAGAAAATTTGAACTGAAGGAGGATAACTATCTGCAATACATATTTAATATCTGCTCACTTTACAGGTTCATGCTCACATAATCAGTTACCTGAAGCAAGAGATGCCTTCTGTCTTCAGGAAGGACAACAAGAAAAAGAATTTGATCTACCAGCTGCCAGTCATCTTCTCTAAGATCCAGTTGCAGCATCATATTTCCCCTGGAGATTTTCCTGACTGTGCCAAGATGCAGGTCTGTGCAAGCCAGTGCAAAGAGAGCACTTTGTCAGCTTTTTTTGGCGTTAACTTTAATCAACCCATGGTGGAAGGGACTTGGGATGATATTTGAAAGATAGCTTCTCCTAGTTCAGAATTTATGGAGTGGTGTTATGTGTATCATTACTTTATAATACTTTTATTATACCTTAATGTATAACCTAAAGGTATTAGGTACTATACTAGAAAGTTCTATGGAATGGGAAGGAATTTTAATGGATCCTTGAATAGCTTCTCCAAGTTCAGCACGTTATGGATTGATGTTATTTGTATAATATTTGCTATACTTAGTTATGATACCGATAGTTATGATACTAATGATTTTGATTATTGAACTGCAAAATAAAAGATGTTTTTATCAGGTTAAAAAGTTCTAATTAAATATTCACATAACATATCTAACACCTTAGATAAAGACCCTGTTCTTCACTTTGCCTCTTTGGAGGAAACCTCTAAAGCTTCTATATCATACCATGAAAGAGACGAGTTACCTTTGAGCAAACAATTATTTAGAAAGCTAGAAAATCTTTTTCTTTAATGTCCGGAAAGCAGGAGCTACAAACCTTAATGGTGTATTAAATCCTATTTTAATACTGCAAATAACATCATTATAATTGGTATAGTCAGTACCTTACCATGAATTAATCTTTTGTACAACTCCTTTAAGGTGTATAAAACAATGTAACTTTAAATTCTTTCTTTTTTGGGGAATTTTTAGGAACTTCTGGCAGTTCATGACTTTACCAAGTTTAAGTCCCTGAAACCCAACATGATGGTTATGTTGGATGAGCTGCTGTCCGTTGACATTGCCAAGTTGATGCCTCTTCTCAGGCAGGAAGAGATGGAAGCTGGAGGTCAACCTGGAGTCCAAGGTGGGGCTTTCTTGGGGACCCGAGCAGGACCCTTTGTGGAGGGTGATCCTTTTGGAGAGAAAGTTGAAGATGAAGGTGAAGGTGGAGAGGTGGAAGAATACTGGATTGTGACTAAGGATAAGCCCAAGTATGATGAGATCTTTTACAACCTTGCACCCAATGAGGGCAAGCTGAGTGGCACTAAAGCCAAAGACTGGATGGTGAGTACACGGCTGCCCAACTCTGTGCTGGGTCGCATATGGAAGTTGTCAGATGTGGATCGTGATGGCATGTTGGATGATGAGGAATTTGCCCTGGCTAGCCACTTGATTGAGGTGAAACTTGAAGGTCATGGCCTGCCACCTGAATTACCTGCTCGTCTGGTGCCTCCTTCTAAACGCAGACAAAAAGGATCTGATGCCTAGACAATAAAAGCAGCCGAAGGTGTCTACGAGATTTTCTTGTCAGAATGCATATTTAACATAATTATTGTCAACCATAAAAATGAGCAGAAACAATTGTATCTAAACATATTATACACAATAATTCAAATTTTCTACTCAAACAACAGGAGAACCTATTCATCTTTGGTCTAACAAAAAATAATTCCCATTTTAACTAAATAATATTATTTTGTAATAATATATGTTCTAATGAGTACTTTTAATATTTAAAGCAGTTTGAAGCATTGCAAGAAAGAAACCCATCCTGAGATCATCTAACATAATATAACACCTAAACATCAACAAGCGTCATTAGAACCTTTTTGTTCATTTACACCATCACTAACCAAAATGGACTGCACACAAGGAAAACCATTCATGTTTGAGGATATTTCGAGTCAAACATACTTCCAAACAGTTCTAGAAAACGCTACTTTGAAGCCTACTGAATTAAAGAAGGAAGTCTACATGCCCAAACCTAAGCATATAAATTAGCATATAGATATTGTATATTTTTTCCCTTAACACACACACACACACACACACACATAAATAAATACAGTGTGTGCTCCATGTATGTGTGTAGGACAAAAAAATAAAAATTGCTCATTTGCTCATTTTCATAAAGGTTGCCAATAATTATGCAGAGCCTCATGCCCTCCTAACATAGTGATAAGGGAAGATCTTCCTGATCAGTAAACTCTTTAGAAAGAAAGTGATTGAGCTCTTTGAGGAGACTGGCATACCTGAATAGCAATATACATTGAATTCAAAAAAACTGACTAGGGGTCTGCACTGTATGCATCTTTTCGCAGCTATCATTCTTGAATCACAGCCGCTATACGTCTTCACTCACTGTCTCTGTCTGCGTCTCTGTTGCAATTAGACTAGCTTAATTAAGCCAATATCAAATTAAAAAAGAGAAACTGGGTATCTGTAATATGCATACAGCATTTAGTAAAGAATTTCAAGACATTTAATTCTATGCAGTATTAAAAAAACATTATCAAAATGTGACATTCGCTTAAACCATTGCATACTATGAATGTTTCTGGTAAATTTCTTATTAATGTCATGCATTTTAAACAAAATTATGTTGTTGACTACTGTACAACATTTTACTGATTGCTTTATAATGAATATCATTATTATAAAACCAAATAAACTGTGCTGATTTTAGATCTTTTGTTCTGTATACTGGCCCTTTTCTCTTAATGTACCTTGTCTTAAATGTTTTATATAATCTTATTTTAGTTAGCTATATTGGACCACTCTCATTTTTTTCAATTACCTGATTTAATTTTTGGCTGTTTATATAGGGTTTGGGGGAAAAAAATCACTTGTTTAAAGGTCCAGACAGTTCTAATATTTAAAGGCTTAAGTCTTTAAAATCAATCCAGTAACATCATAATGAAGACTACTGTATTTTCAAGTATCAGCACCGACATGTTCTAAATATGAATCTTATAGAACAAAGGAGTTGTTCTGTGATTTGTAAATACACAAACCTTTAAAAGAAGAGACCACATTTAATACAGTGTGTTCCATTATTAAATCATTTTAACAATGGGAATCTTTTCATTTTTTATGTAAATGTGAATAATAAGACAGAAATGCATTAAAATGAACATAAACCTACACATAAACGGCTATTCCCTTCCTCACATGTTGTGCAGTTGTTCTCATAGTGACAAACCCAATAAACAGTGAGTCATAGTCATCTGTGCCAAAATCCCATACCACCTTTTTCCATTTTCAAGAGTAACTGAAGCCCTACCTCCCTTTTTTCACTTTTTCTCCTTCACACAGCTTTTTAGTTCTGTTCTGTTAACACTGCATACATGGCAGATGTTTCTAAAGGAAAATGTAGTCACTCCCCCCTCCACTCCACTAGCACTCCTTCATGGAAATATACACAAATGAGAAACAGAATCGAACCACCCATTCCTCCACACTGACTGGTTTACAGTGTGACTCATATGTGAAGAATGTGGTGGGCTGGACTGCAGAAGTTATTAATATATCTTTTCCTAGGGTCCCCTAAGTTTTCTAAAACAGTCAGTAAACACTGCATCCTTATAAAAGGAGTTGAAAGCATGTCCCTATTTGGATTTTTCCCTTAAGGCCACATTAATCCCTAAGCCTGTACTTTGCGTACTGTCTCTCTCTCTCTCTCTCTGTGTGTGTGTGTGTGTGTGTGTGTATGTGTGTCAGAGAGAGAAAGAAAGAGAGAGAGAGAGAGAGAATATTCAAATTCCAAGCCTGCTGGGCCCTTGAAACTACTCCGATGTATAAATTCGATAAATAACAGTCACTCTGAATAATGTTGTCTGGTAAATGCTGTAAATGTGTGTATGTACATTCATGACAATTGGGTAAAAAGAGAAAACAAATGAAACCAACAAATAAGAGAGTGACTCTTTTGATACGTCATAAAATAAAGTTTTGATAAACACACATGCCATCATTTAATTCATATCACCAGTTTGCTATCTGAAAAAGCTTATCTTAACACTACACCAAACCTGTGAAAGTAAATATTTATGTTTTTTTTCCACTAGCCAGGGTTTGCTAACATTCATCTAGGACATGATTATCACATGAACCTCTTCTTACTAAAGAATTTTAGCTCACTGTGCTCATGTACACTGATAGAAAGAATTAAGTGTGACATTGGCCTCGAGCTATGGAGAGTATTGCACACCTCTTAGATTTTCAAATGTTAGTTAAGAAAGTTTTCACTGTATTAGTAACAGAGAACTTCAGAGGAATCCACAAGCACCATATCCTGCGATTGCAATAGATGTATAGTAATATACAGGGTTGGAAAATTGCTGAAAAATATTGAGTCCAGCTTCCAACCACCATCCAAAAACAAGCAGGTGTTTGGTTTGGCTGATAATTTGCTGATAATATTTGGAGGATAATTTGCTCCTAGGTGTGAATGAGTGTGAATGTGCGTGCTTGGTGCTCTGTGAAGGACTGGCATCCCATCCAGGGTGTATTCCTGCCTGTCCTGGCACAGGATCTGGATCCTCTGCAACTCTGAACAGGATAAAGTGCTAAATGAAAGTGAGTGAGAGTGAGTAGGGAGAGGTGGCCTATCCTTTTAGTATTAAAGCAACAATGTCTCTTTTACAATTATAGAAAATTTGTCTTTATCGTTTTCTAGGTAGGACTGTTGCAAATATAATTCTAAATATTCCAAGAGTTAGTGTTATATGATTTTGAAATATAATGTTTTAGGCAAAAATATATCATTTATCCTCAAGATATCAGATTATTAATGAAGGAAAATCCAAAAATCATTCATCAGGATATTATACCATACTATCGTCCTACATAGAGCAGCAGTCCTACCTAGAAAACTATAAACACAAACTATCCATATAAAGCATACTGGTGTCAACTGATCATTTTGCAATTTGTTTCATTAATAGGTTTTGCATTTGGAATTGCCCCTTTTCTCATCATTTCAGGCATAGCATGTATCATTTTATTGTACACAATATTACCATGACCTTTCCTTTCTGATTTGAAAATGTACTGTTTTGTTTCACCAACGTTCCAGCGGATAAATATGATTAATATTGTATATATTTAATCTTTTTCACTTTATAAAATAAATGTTACATTTAGAAATCTAAATATATGAAACATGTTTAATTGTTAAGTAACCTTTTTTTCCTTTTTTTTTTTAACTATGCTGCTTTTTTAACTATGAAAAAGAAAACATCTACAAAACTGTATTGTCTAAAATTATAACAATCAAAAAGATGATTATTTAAAATAAAACTTGCCATATTACCATAGCCAAAAATGTATACTCCAAAAATAGGCATATGAAGTAGCCAACTGAACATAAAATGATAGCAACAGCTGAGACAACCCCCAAAGATTACAGGCCCTTACTGCCAGCTACATAGACCATACCCAAATATGTCACTATGCCTACTTGGGGAATACCTCAAAATTAACTACACAAACTGCACAACAGCCCAGAAGGCTTGAATTCATACAATAGAAATGCATGCCCCCTGGTGGGGACTTACACAAAACATTACGAGCTCTTTACCGTTGTACACGTACAGGATCTCTGATTGCATTTGGTAATAGTGGTTATAATCAAGGCTAATGACATGGTGGTGAATCATACGTCCCTGTTTTTAAAAGAAAATTACTCTTAATCATCCTGTTACACTAATTTGGCCTGCAATTCTTTAAGCATTGAATTGATAAAAAAGGTTTCCATGCTCCCAGTGCAAACACTGTCATCTTCAGAAGTCTCAGAATCCTCTAATGCACTGGTTGGCATGCCATATCATGAAAGCTGAGAACCTGTCAGAACCTGCCACTGTGGAAGTTTGAAGTTATACTCCACTGGAAGAGAGGCAGAATAAAAATGTTTATACCCTAGGGCGGTTGAATGATCTAATCTGATTGGTCAGAAGATGTGCATTGTTTAACCGAAAGGCTCAGACACAAGTTATGGTATTAATGTGCTTATTCACATACAGTGTAGTTGCTATAGAAACGGCTCATATGTAGGTACTTAAATGGTGTACACTAAAATGGTGAGTTTTTTAGGCCACATTTATTTAACAAGTCACCGATATCTACACTTTGTAATGTCATGGTGGGTTACAAAGTTTCCCAGCGGGGGGAGGGTGTTAGTGAAAACAGGAATGCTAACAGGAAATCTCAAGAACATATCACAATTTAGAAAATAAAATCGTTAAAATATACAGCATCACCCATTAAATAAATTAAACATTGTCATCATTGGCATTGTAAAGTCCCTGTGGAATATGGCAAACCACGGAGGCAACCCAGTAGCTGGTGGGTACTGACTGCAAATCATTTGCAATCATATTAAAAATAACAATTTCATTTGCTATTGTTTGTTTGTGCAATTACTTTAACCACATATAAAAAGTGATGTAATTCCAGCATCCCCGTGAATTTATTTGGAATAAATGAAAACAAGTTTCCTTATCCATGTTTCCAGTCCTTTTTCTTTCCCAATACTATATTTCACGGGTAATTCAAAAATACTAATTATTAAATTAGTAACTATTGACTAGAGCTAAGGTATCCCTGCATTAGAGTTTTCTCACGCCGTCAATTTTTTCCTGGCCAAAAACAAATATTCCCGTCGCACAAACTTCTGCTGTGTTCGCGGTGTCTCGTAAGTTGTAGTTTACATGTCGCAAATAACGTCATTTCCTAAACAAAACAAGGGCACCCCATGAAAAACAAAAAAATGTTTGCTTTGTCACGAAAAGCTCATAAAAAGTTACTTTAACCGCAGTTTCGCGGATATAGTGAACTTCTTGCATTTGTACAACATTATGGACTGAAATTGCACAACAGAGGATAATGGGGAATAGCGTTAGCAACAAGCTAATTCCACTGGTTAACCTTGGCCATAACTTACAGTGAAAAATACATTTTCAGTATGTTTCATGCATGGTTATAGGATTAAACAAATACCGTGTCTATGTAAAGGTAATACTGCTGTCAACTAATTTAAAAGTGGGGAAGGGTTACACTGTTTACAGCGTGCGCGACCGTAAACATGCAGACACTGGAAGTTAGGCGGCGTTTTGGTGGATGTTGCCGGCTATAGGCGGGGAATTATAAGTTGCACCTTCGCCTTAAAAGCAGCATCCATACAAGGCCGAATGCCTTCAAGGTTTTCACATTTATAACTTCTGGCTTGTTATTTATTTAATCTGAAATCTATTGTTACATATTTTACCATTCAATTTAACAACCTGACAAAAGTATGTAAAGAAAGTGAGTTATCGTTACTTAGTTTACTTTCCTGGAAAACCAGCGACTCGTTTTATAAAAGGCTTTTATTTTGAAAGGAACGCTTTCCGGGTGGCCATCTCGGAAATCTTGGTGATTTGTGTTGATGTGGCTCAAACCTGGCGGTTTCTAACTCAACCTTAACTGTTTACAGGAAATATGGACAACTCGGGCAAAGAAAAAGAAGCCATGGCTCTAATGGCAGAAGCCGAAAAGAAAGTCAAATCCTCGCAGTCCTTCTTCGGCTCCCTGTTTGGGTGAGCAGTCAATGGATAAGCTGTCTACTAGTAGTACGTCAGCTACTTGTTAGCTAGCTATAGAGTTGTTACTTAGCTGTTTAGCATTGCGCGATCTGATCAACTATCAGTCTAAATCACGTGTCATGCACAAGGCCTGTAACTTCGGTACTTGTGGCCCGTGTGAACTTTGATAAAGTATTGATGAAATGGCCCGCAATATGTCTACAAGATTGTTCAACATTTTCAAGCCACCCAGAAGTTACAGCAGATCTGTAGTGAGAGCTTTCTTCTTTCAAGCGTGCGAGAAAGTTTTTCACGCCGCTGAATTAAGACTGAGGAACAGTAGCCTTTATTCGCCTTTTAAAATAGCCGAGCGTCATTTACCGTAAACCGCCGTACATTCGTGCAGCACGGTTTTTACCTTGGCTGCGTTGACTGTGGTCTGAATGTTGTTTGCTAAGTTGATGTAAGACACACTCGCGTGTAAATACGGAAGGACGTCTTGTTTTTGTTTGTTTGTTTGTGTGTGTTTGTTTGTGTGTGTTTGTGTGTGTGTGTGTGTGTGTGTGTATAGAGTTGTAACCAGAAAAATAATATAGGGCTTAAGGAATTATGAAAAATAATAGTTATTTTCCTGATGTCCACAGTTGGTAAATGTAGCATGCTGTTGCATGTCAAGTGGATTTCAGACTTCACAAATTTATTTAATCATTTAATGTTTATCTACCGCCACATAATCTTTACTTGTTAATGACATTGCTGTAAACTACCTTCATGGCACTGCCACTGAAAAATCAAACATGTTAATAACATCGGAAATTTTCATCCAATATTATAAATCATGATCTACTTTTTTGTAGTGACTTCAATAAGCTACTTAACCGGCGTTCGCCTACATATATATATTATATGTACCACCTGCTTAATGTATCTTGTTTCTTATTAATAATTTGGGATTAAAGAAAGGAATGGATTCATATAAAAACATGTATAAGCATTATATATTTGTTTGCCTTTGTCTTTCCTTGAAATATAATTTTAATACACACACTAAAATATAAAATCCACCTTGACTTAACTAACTTTAGAAATAATGACCAATATTATTAGCTCTGGGTAAATGACTAAACTGTTATTTGAAATCTGAAACTATGAAACCACAATGCTGTGAATAAATGATCTGCTTTTTGCTTACTCAGGGGTTCTTCTAAGATGGAGGAAGCATGTGACATGTATGCCAGAGCAGCCAACATGTTCAAGATGGCAAAGAACTGGAGTGGTAATAGCTACAACTGAGCACATTAGTATGCACTTGCAAACTTGCTTGCAGTTATCTAATCAGCTCATCATGCAGTAGTGCAATGAACACAATCATGCAGATACAGGTCAGGAACTTCTGGTAATTTACATGTCAAATATCAGAAGGGGGGGGGGGGGAGGTCTCTAACTGATTGTAGCATGGATGATGGCACCAGATTAACTGATTTGAATATTTCAAGAAACTGCTGATCATCTGAGAATTTCACGCACATCAGTTTCTAGACATTAGACATAATGGTCGAAAAAGGCTTGTGTGCAGATGGTCTGCAGGCTGAAATGGCTTATTGATGAGAGAGACCAGAGGAGAACCACTAGGCTGGTTTGAGCTGACAGGAAGTCTAAAGTAACTCCGATAAGCACTCTTTAGGGATCAGGGATCAGAAAAGCATCTGAGAACTTTCAACATATTAAACTTTAAGGTGGATTAGCTACAAATTGCAGAAGACCACATCAGGTTTCACTCCTGTCAGCCACGCACAAGAATCTGAGGTTATCATAGGCATAGACTCACCCAGCTGAAGACTGGAGAAAGACCAAGTGATTTTCTCCCCTTTTTTCATCCCACCAGTTTGCATGAGCCTGTGCCCAGGATAGCCTTAGATTCTTATTCTTGTAAAGAGTGCTTATTTGAGTAGCCATATCCTTCATGGCAACTCAAAACAATCTGGCCTTTTTCCTTCACTCAATATTTTTGATTACACTATTCTGTTGGAATTGCTGCCACATGATTGGCTGATTGGATAACTATAAATGTACAGCTGTTCCTAATAATGTGGACAGTCAGTGTATATATACAGTCAGGTCAATAAGTATTTGGGCAGTGACACTTTTTTAAAAAAATTTTGCCTCTACAATATACCACCACAATGGATTTGAAATGAAGCGGTCAAGAGGTTATTGGAGTGTTGACCGTCAGCTTTAATTCAAGGAGGTTTAACAAAAGATATTTCATTAACTCTTTATGAATTACAACCGTTTATCATAGACCCTGCATTTTCACAGGCTTAAAAGTAATAGGAAAAACTACCAGCATTATAAATATAATATTTTTAATACTTGGATTCAAAACCGGGAATAGCTGCCTGAGGTCTGGAACCCACTGATATTGCAAAATACTAAGGGTCCTCCATTGGGATGCTTTGTCAGCCTTCTTTGCCTTTACAGCAGCTGCTGTCAGTTGCTGCTTGTTTGTGGTTCTTTTTGCCTTCAGTTTCGTCTTCAGAAAGTGAAAAGCATGCTCTGGTGGGTTGATGTCAGGGGACTAACTCTACCATTTACAGTAAGGAGCTCTTACGTTGTTTTCACAATATGTTTTGGGTCATTATCCATTCGTACTGGGAGTCACCTATTCTGTTGGTTTTGCAGCATTTGATTGAATCTGAGTAGAAACTATAGGTCACCACTTCAGAATGCATCTTGCTATTTCTATCAGCAGTCACATAACACTGCCTTCACCATGTCTGTTGGATGATGTGGTATGCTTTGGATCATGAGCCCTTTGTTTCCTTCTCCATACACTTCTCGTCCCATAATTCTTCTACAAGTTAAATTCAGCTTCATGTGTCCAAAGTCTCTTGTTCCAGAACTGGACAGACCTTTTTTGTTTTCTTGCCTAGTGTAATTTGCACTTACTAAGTGCAAGAAACCACGCAGTGGTTTGCGTTATGAGTAAATTTTCTGTATTTGCATTCATGATGGTTTCTCTTGATTGCAAGCTTTGACAGTGATGCATCTACCTCCTTGAATGTTCTTGACTTGGCTAGATGCTGTGAAGGGGTTTTTCTTAACCAAGGAACAAATTCTATGTTCATCCAGTTTAGTTATTTTTCATGGTCTTCAAGGACCTTTGGAGTTTCTGGGCTCATCAGTGCATTCCTTTGTATTAAGAATGTACCAAATTGTTGATTTGGTCCTTCTTAAATTTTCTGCTCTCTTGCTGTTGTTCTGGTGTTCCCATGAACAGCTACCAAATTCAACGTTTGGAATCAATTCTAAACCTTTAATTTCCTTAATTCATCAGGAAATTACAACTTGCCAGAAACTGCTTATCAGTCAATTGTCTAATTACTTTTGAGCCTGTGAAAATAGAGGAACTGTAAATGAAGAACTTTTATAACCTAACCCTGCTTTAAACTTCTCCACCACTTTATCCCTGATCTGTCTGGTGTGCTGCTTGGGCTTCATGATGCTGGTTGTTCACTAATGTTCGCTAACAAACTGAGGGCTTCACAGAACCGCTGTATTTATACTGAGATTACACATAGGTGGAATCTCTTTACTAATTAGGTGACCTCTGAAGGAAATTGGTTCCACTGGATTTTAGTTAGGGGCATCAGAGTAAAGGGGGCTGAATACAAATGCATGCCACACTTTTCAGATATTTATTTGTAAAAAATGTTGAAAACCGTTTATCACTTTTCTTCCGCTTCACAATTATGTGCCACTTTGTGTTTGTCACATAAAATACCTGAAAAATACATTTATGTTTGTGGTTGTAATGTGACAAAATGTGGAAAAATTCTAGGGGTATGAATACTTTTGTAAGTAGCATAAAGAACCATTCAATTAGTAATGCCAAGCTGCTAATAACTCTTTTAATGACTGTGGTATTAGGAAGGGTTTACTTATTTTTACCCACCCGGTTTCTGAATGTTGATTTACTTTTATGGGGGAAAATGACTACATATTGAAATTTGTTGGCGACTGAGGCTATTTGTTTGCATTTAGACATTGGTATAGAGCACTTACTTGTCTTGTCATTTCTACTTTATTTTTCCCATGACATGACTGAATTAGTGTCACTCATAGAGGGTTTTGTTTTTTAGCTGCAGGAAATGCTTTCTGTCAGGCAGCACTCCTTCATCTACAGATGCAGAGCAAACATGATGCAGCGACAAACTTCATTGATGCAGGAAATGCCTTTAAAAAAGCTGACCCTCAAGGTTTGTTCTGCTTATATTTTTAATGTTTTACATTTTAACATGATTGTCAAATCATTGTTAATTGATGCAACTTGATGTCATATAACACGTCTTGACATAAATCTGTGGAAAATGAACCAAAATGTACTTATTTACAGAGAAAAAATGAAAAAAACAAAATAATAATATTTAGGAGTTTCATGTTTAAATTTAGGAATAATAAGTATGAGAAAACCTTTAAAAAAAAAAAAAAAGTTTTGGGAAAAAAGAAACTTGTGATTAATTATAAACTGGGAAATTCTGCCTGAAAGTATTTCTGAAGTGCTTTCACTCAACTGTTTATGCAGCTTGAGCCAACCCTCAAAATAAGCCTGAATTCTGAACATTGTTTCCAGAAATACAGGCGTATTTTTGTACTTCTTAAAGGTGCCTAAAGGCATTGTAATTAAAGGCTAAATATAGGACAAGTCACCTGTAACGTACTTGCCTTCTTCTATTTCTACAGAGGCCATAAACTGCCTGATTAGGGCAATCGAGATTTACACAGATATGGTGAGTCTTCACATAACTTTAATCCAAAATAGCTGGACATTCATTTGTAGTTTCTTATTTTAACTTAACTGAATCTTGTTTTGGTATTTGTGGGAATTGTTGCTAAGAAATTGCAATCATTTTTTTGGTTGTTGGACGAGTCAAGACACACGCATATACTCATTTTACCACCAGAGGGCATTCTGTTACATGTTACATTCTGTTTTGGACTATGGTGGTATTACAGAAATCAGGAAGGTTCAGAAATCTGTCTTGTATCGTAGGGTCGTTTTACAATTGCAGCAAAGCATCATGTGACCATTGCAGAGATCTATGAAACAGAACTTGTTGACATTGATAAGGTAAGATGTTCTGCTTCAGTACGAGCTTTATTATGGGTTTTGTACAGAAGACTGATCTGAATGTATGTATGAATCTGTTATGCTAGCAATTTTATGGCCAAACTGTAGGGTTCTGTTTCCCACAGATACTTTTACACACACATACTTTGGTGGAGTGTGAGACCCAGGAATGAGTTATGTTTTATATACATTTTTACAGATATTTTGATTATGATTGAGCACACATTGTAAAGCAGAGACTTCTTGATTTAGGTTTTCATACTTATGTTACACTATGTTAATTACTTTTTGTTATGGGTATTGATATTTAAAACCAGACTTTCATTTGACTGGAGCTATGGAATTAGCTCACTGGTGTTGCACTGAGAACCTCACAATATAATCCCATACCGACCTATATGGCTAAGTTTCTTTTCTACAAGAAACTGTGTACCAGCACGTTGACAAGCCATGCATCCAAAAGAGCTGTTCTTCATGGCTTGTCTGTTAGTCCTGAGTGTCCACCTGTCTCACTGACTGACTATCCTGCTGGATTAATTAACTGTATGAGTTGTATAGTACGAATGAATCTGAATCTGGAAGTCAGCACTGATATTGTGTACAAAAAGGGGGGAGGGGTTACATGAAGGCACAGATTAGGTCATTGGGTGAAAATGTTCACAAATTCCTTTGTAAAATTCATGATTAAAAGAGTGAGTGATTACTCACATTGTACAAGCATAGGGCAGCGAGTCAGTTTTAAATGGGCAGAAGTTATACTGGCGCCAATGGTTTTGCTGTGCTTAAGTGTCAAGTGTTAATGGCTAAAAAAGCAACAGCAGCATTCACCAGTGTTCACAAAAGTTTATAAAGATCAGCTAACATTAGTTATTTTTTTCAGTCTATGGCTCACTATGAGCAAGCTGCTGATTACTACAAAGGAGAGGAGTCAACAAGGTTAGCATGTGTTTATTATCACTACACATACACAATCTGTTTATTAAAATGTAATTTTTAAAAAAGGACATAATTTAGGATTCTTTCTAGGGTGATTATGTAATGATCGGCAGTGATTCTCTTCTCACTACAGCTCAGCCAACAAATGTCTGCTTAAAGTTGCCACCTATGCTGCTCAGCTGGAGCAGTATCCAAAAGCTATTGAGATATATGAACAGGTGAGTATAAGCTTACAGTGCTTTTTCCCCTCTGTCAGCATGGTGACTAATATGACAGATTTTCAGGGTTTTTTTAACCTCAAAACTGTTGTGGCAGTGCTTTTTACAAACAGAAAATCACTCTGCATTTCCTTCTATAACATCCGTGGTGGAACTACAAACTTTTTTCTTAGCCTTTTTTTTCCAAACTTGATCTGAAATAGTGAACAACGGCAGCACCTACAACGTGCAATTGTGCTTGTGGGGAAGAGGTGGCTTTGTACACACCAGCATTTAAAAGAATTTGATTACTTGAAAACGAGTAGCTAAAAACTTTGGTCTGTACCCTCTAAGTTTGAATGGACAGATCAAACATCTGTTGTCCTGGACAACATCTGTTGGAAAATCACCTGGTCTTTTTCCAGTCTTCAGCTGTATCGGGGTTTCTTTTTTTGAGTCTGTGCCAATGATGGAATAAAATTTTTGTTCTTGGCTTATTTGAGATAGTATAGACTTCCTGTCAGCTTAGACCAGTCTGGTCTTTCTCCTCTGATCTCTCTGATCAACCAGGTGTTTCAGCTTGCAGATCCTCTGTGTAAAACCCTAGAAACTGTTATGTGTGAAAATCAGCAGGAGATCTCTGAAATAGACAAACCAGTCCATCTGGCACCAATAACCATGCCACAGTTAAAGTCACAGATATAATTATTTGCCAGTTCTGCTGTTTGATGTGAACATAAATAAACATAAGGAAGTCTGTGTACCAAAATGATCCAAAAAGGACAACCAGTAAACAAGCGACATTCTCAGGAGAGCCCAATATGGTGCTCTGGGCAAAATTCTGCTGTGAATGTTATTGACATCTACCTAAACATGGTTGCAGTCCAAGTACGCCGCTGTATTCCCTGATGGCATTGGCCTCTTTCAGCAGCATAATGTGCCCTGCAACACTAGAAAATGGTCTTTTAATTGACACATGTCAAATGTTTTTCTAGCTAAAGTGGTTAGGTGCTTATTTATTCTATAATTTGGTTTGAAGGTAGTTAATAAGCCAATTCTCTTGATGTACTGGCAATTGAATGGGTCATACTGACCCACTGAGCTCAGTAACTTTAAACATGGCATTGTCATAAGATTCACCCATGCCAAAAAGGCAGCTTATGAAATTTCTGCCATGGTGAACTGTAAGTGTTATTATTGTCAAATGAAATTGTCTAGGATCAACAACAGCTCAGCCATGAAAAGGTAGACCATGCAAACTCACAGAATGGGGTCACCAAGTGCTGAAGCTCTTAGCACATAAAAATCACCTAGCCACCATTGCATTACTAACTACAGGGTTCCAAACTGACTCTGAAAGCAACATTGGCACAAGAACTGTGTTTTAGGAGCTTCATGGGTTTCTATGGCTGATCAGCAGCACCCAAGTCTAAGATCATTATGCTTAATGCCAAGGCTGGAGTGTTGGAAAGCACACTGGTGGAAAGCACACTGTGTTATATATAGCATTGGAAACGTACTATGGAATAATGACTCACACTTCACTATCTGGCATTCTGATGGTAGAATCTGAATTTGTGGATGCCAGGAGAACGCTACTCATTAGAATGCATAGTGCCAACAGTGAAGTTTAATGGAGGAGGTTTAATGGTCTGGGACAAATTTTCAGGGTTTGGGCTAGGATCCCTTAGTTCCATTTACTGTACTAGTTGAAGGTTAATGATATTGCTACAACATAAAAAAGACACGTTAAACAAATTGTGAGCTTTCAGCTTTGTGGTGTCTGTTTGTAGATAGCCCTTTCCTGTTCCAGGACCATGGCACTGTACAGAAAACAAGGTCCATAAAGACATGGTTTGACAAGTTTAGGATATGAATGCCTTTCCTGAAAAGTGGAGGCTATTTAAACTGCAAAAGGAAGTCAACTTTTGCCCTTTGATCTGGTACTCTGTAACTGACCGGCACTTTGATGTGGCCAAAGTGTGGTGGTTTTTTTTGTTTGTTTGTTTGTTTTTTTTTTTAATAAATAATGTTTTTTATAATACTGGGGAAATGGCAGAAGGTACTATACTAATGGCACAATTGTTAGGCATACTGTGTAGAAGTGATGCTGTTGGAGTCTTAAATTCACTAGATTGAAAATAGTCTGCATGGTGGAGTAGGGTGAAAGCACAATCGTCTTTATGTAACATTTTTCTTCAAAAAATTGTAAAAACAATAAATAAATGTAAAATACCTGGTATTTGACATTCTAACTTAGTATTGTAGTTATATTTTTAGAAACCAAAGCTGAGTGTTTTCTCTGTAAACCTACTTTTGATGTTAGTTTCTCACACCTTGTCTCTGTGTGTGTGTGTGTGTGTGTGTGTGTGTGTGTGTGTGTGTGTGTGTATATACAGGTTGGAACACAAGCAATGGACAGCACGCTATTGAAATACAGTGCTAAGGATTATTTCTTTAAGGCAGCTCTTTGCCACTTCTGTGTTGATATGCTTAATGCCAAGGTTACATACATAAACCTAATATACATTTTTCTTATTTACTTGATCATTTATCTTAATTTAATTAAATCTAATTCTCTTTTGCTGTGTTCCTAACAGCTGGCTTTGCAGAAGTATGAGGAAATGTTTCCTGCCTTTTCAGACTCACGTGAATGCAAGTTGGTCAAGGTGAGGTTTCTGTATTTTAATGTTAATATGCTTGACACTAAGTAAAATGTTTTTTAAGTACTAATGGAATTGAGTTAACTAAAGTCTAACTAACTTAGACTGGAGAGCAAAATTCATTTGCCTGAATGCTTCTACTGTGTATTTTTTATTACCTTGTCTGTGTGTGTGTCTGTGTGTGTATTGATTATTAATAGATCTGATGTGCTCTGTGTATTTTAGATTATTTGACGTTTGTATTTTTCAACATGACTTTTTGAAAACTAGTTAACTTTAGTCAACTACCATTGTCTTTGTTCCTCACACAGAAACTTTTAGATGCATATGAGGAACAGAATGTTGACGCGTATACTGACTCGGTAAGTAAGCATTTTGACCACCTATGAAGATTGATCTTCAGCTTGCTTAAGTAGATGGTGAAGGTTAACTGTTCTTAATCATATACTTTCAACTCAGGCATATTAAAATCCTTCATTAAAATAAAAGACTGCATACAATGAGCATAGAGTGAAGGGAAATGTGTATTTGGACAACTTCTTTCTTCTTCTTCTTTCGGATCTTCCCTTCAGGGGTCGCCACAGCGAATCATCTCTCTCCACCTATCCCTATCTTCTGCATCCTCAACACTTGCACCCACTAGCTTCATATCCTCATTAATTCCATCCATATACCTCCTCTTTGGCCTTCCTCTTTGCCTCCTGCCTGGCAGCCCCATGTCCAACATTCTCCTACCAATATACTCACTCTCCCTCCTCTGAACATGTCCAAACCATCTTAATCTGGCCTCCCTAACTTTGTCCCCCAAACGTCCAACATGAGCTGTCCCTCTGATGTACTCATTCCTAATCCTGTCCAACCTTGTCACTCCCAAAGAGAACCTCAACATCTTCAGCTCTGCTACCTCTAGCTCTGACTCCTGTCTCTTCCTCAGTGACACTGTCTCTAAACCATACAGCATGGCCGGTCTCACCACTGTCCTGTACACCTTCCCCTTGATTCTCGCTGAGATTTTTCTATCACACAGAAGGAAATCCGTATTTGGACACTTAACATTAAAATAACATTGCTTATGTCATTACAGTGTCACATCTCAATGGGTAGGATATATTAGGCAGCAGGTAAACAGCCAGTGTTCAAAGTTGATTTGTTGGAAGCAGGAAAAATAGGCAAATGTATGGATCTGAGTAACTCTGTGAGTGACAATGACCAGATTGTTATAGCTAGATGACTGTTTCAGAGCATCTCTAAAACTTCAGGTTCAGTATGGTTAGAACCTAGTAAAATTGGTGCAAGGAAGGACAACTGGTGAACCAGTGGCAGGATCATGAGCACCCAAGGCTCTTTGATGCATGTGGGGAGTGAAGACTAGCCCATCTGGTCCGTTTCCATAGAACAGCTACTGTAGCACAAATTGCAAAAAAAAGTTAATGCTGGCTATGATTAAAAGGTATGCATCACAGTTTGCCATGTAAAAGGCTATGTAGCCACAGATTGGTCAGATTGCCCATTGTTGACCACTATCCACTGATAAAGCACCTACCATGGAGCAATGGAAGAGCACCTTTTCTTTTAATCATGTGGGTGGCTGGATGCATTGCTTACCTGGAGAAGAGGCACCAGGATGCACTGTTGGGGAAAAAGGCAAGCTGACGGAGGCAGTGTGTAGCTTGGCATTGTTCTGCTGTAAAACCTGGCATTCGTGTGGATGCTGTATTCCTTAATGTCAGTGGACTCTTTCAGCAGGAAAATGCACCCTGCCACATTGTAAAAATTGTTCAGAAATGGTTTGAGGAATATTATAATGAGTTGTCTTAGCCTTCAAATTCCCCAGATTCAAATCTGATGTGTGGGATGTGCTGCATGTTCAATCCATGGAGGCCCCACCCACTTACAGGAGACATACTTTTACATAAGTTTTTCATATTTACAAGTACAAAACAATATATGCACTGGGTGATATTAAATAAAGTGTCTGAATATCTATTTGTCATAAATGTACATATAGGAGCAGTGGTAATCTCTTATGAAAAATATTTTTAAAGCAGAAAAACTTTGGTTGTTTTATTTTTATTTATTTTTTCTCTAATGGATTGCACTGCACTGTTGTTTTAATGATTATTGCTCATTACTGCAGAATGATTTACAATTCCACCAGCCAGAGCTAATTTTCTGTGATAGCTTCAGTGCACGATAGCACATCTGCTAATATTACTACATATTTTTTTTATCTACGTAATCCATGCAATTTTGCAAATGCATTTTCCTTTCTTTCTGGATGATAAACAATTTAATCATTATATTTTTAAAAAAAATGGAAAAATTAACATCAAGTTATGCAAGAGTTTAATCCTGCTTAAAATAAACACAGATTTAACCAAATGTACAATATATGAATTGTATAGGTTGACAGTTATAGAAAATAATGTCTGTTTCATCTTGTTCTCTCGCTCTCTCTCCATTTTTGATTTCCCCTGACTACTGTTTTTTGTTTTTTTGTTTTTTTTAGGTGAAGGAATTTGATGTAATCTCAAGACTGGATCAGTGGCTCACCACTATCTTGCTGCGCATAAAGAAAACCATACAAGACGACGAAAGTGATCTTCGTTAACAACCTTATTCTTTTCCCCAACTTCCCTGTTATTTTATACCTTGAGCTTCCTTTTGTTTTCCTTTA
Source organism: Hemibagrus guttatus (assembly GCA_033459395.1). NCBI lineage: Eukaryota > Metazoa > Chordata > Actinopteri > Siluriformes > Bagridae > Hemibagrus > Hemibagrus guttatus. The sequence goes on from JAUCMX010000004.1 coordinate 19,084,446, forward strand.
ATCTCTTTAAAGCATTGCCGTGAATTCCTTCTTAAGTGCTTCTTCTCAGATCCCGTTGCCTTCATCTTCGCAGCTCAGACATGGATAATAGTCTACATAAAGTCATGGAAGAACACTAAGAAATAGCTTGTTGTTTAGGCAAGCACAGGTTTGAAGAGTGCCTTGGAACTAAAACCAACTGCCCACTTTTATTACTATGCACAAAATGCCTTTTCCCCCAGTTTATGCTATGTTATGATTCACTAGTAATTCAACAAACTTCACTTATTTAATAGTGTTACTTGCATCAGTGATGCCACAATGAATTCACTGCAATAACTTTTTACTGTGTAATTCATCCTGGCCTTCCTTGTGTATTCTCTAGATTATTCAGTTATTTTTCTTTCCTTATTTGTTTTATATTTTAAATAGTGATGAACATTGATAAACATGATTATTTCTGTTAATAAGGCTCTAAATTTGAATAAAGTGTATTTATATTATTGAATTGTACACTTTTTAAAAAGAAATTATAGCATATTAAAATGTAGTTTGATGTTCAGAACATCATAATGTTTGGTTCTCTTTTGTTCTTGTTTCTCAGGTGTGTCTGCTGTCCTACCCATGCATAATATTTCTTTACTGAGATGATACCCAGGTTCAGGATAAATAGATGAAATCATGTAGCCTCAGTTAATCAGTCAAAAAATGTGATCTTTGTGACATTGATTGCTGCTGATTTTTGTTCTTGGCTGACAGAAGTGGAACCTGATCTAGTCATCTGCTGTTTAGTCCATATACCTGAAGTTTTGATGTGTTGTGCATTCTTAAATGCTTTTCTGATCACTGCAGTTATAAAGAGTGCTTATTATGTGAGTTCCTATAGATTTCCAGTCAGTAAAATTGTATGGGGCCTGAAAAGCTGGTTTGGGAAAGGAGCTAAGGACAGCTTTAACTCTGGCATAATATGATGGGCTTCAGTTGAAGGTAAATTCTCAAGCTGCATGCAGTTCTAAGCAAAGACCCATTACTAGAGAGCTATTACTGAAGAGCAGGAGAAAGTACACTATATGACCAATGTATGCAGATACCTGACTGTTACACTCATAATGTGCTTTTTGAACATCCTTTTCCAAAATCGTTATCCCCACCCCTCTACACAAACCTCCAACAATTGTCCTGTTAAAAGCCTTCACTCAAATGGGAAAACGTTCCTATAGATCTTGGAACTTGGCTGTGGGAATTGCTGGACATTCAGCATCTACACCCATCAGCCATTACATTATGACCACCTGCCTAAATTGTGTTGTTCCCCCTTTTGCTGCCAAAACAGCCCTGACCTGACAAGGCATGGAGTCCACTAGATCCCTGAAGGTGTGCTGTGGTATCTGGCACCAAGATGTTAGCAGCAGATCATTTAAGTCCTGTAAGTTGTGATGTGGGGTCTCCATGGATCAGACTTGTTTGTCCAGCACAACCGACAGATGCTTGATTGGACTGAGATCCGGGGAATTTGGAGGCCAAGTCAACACCTCAAACTCATTGTTGTGCTCATCAAACCATTCCTGAACCATTTTTGATTTGTGGCATCGCACATTATCCTGCTGAAAGAGGCCACAGCCATCAGGGAATACACTTTACATGAAAGGGTGTACATGGTCTGCAACAATGCTTAGGTAGGTGGTACATGTCAAAGTAACATCCACATGGATGGCAGGACCCAAGGTTTCTCAGCAGTACATTGCCCAAACACTGCCTCCACTGGCTTGCCTTCTTCCCATAGTGCATCTTGGTGCCATGTGTTCCCCAGGTAAGTGACACACACACCCGGCCATCCACGTGATTTAAAATAAAACATGATTCATTAGACCAGGCCACCTTCTCCCATTGCTCTGTGGTCCAGTTCTGTTGCTTTCGTGCCCTTTGTTGCTGCTTTTGGCAGTGCACAGGGGTCAGCATGGGCACCCTGACTGGTCTGCGGCTATGCAGCCCCATACGCAACAAACTGCGTGGCACTGTGTATTCTGACACCTCTCTGTCAGAACCAGCATTAACTTCTTCAGCAATTTGAGCAACAGTAGCTTGTCTGTTGGATCGGATCACACGGGCTAGCCTTCGCTCCCCATGTGCATCAATGAGCCTTGGCCACCCATGACCCTGTCGTCAGTTCACCACTGTACCTTCCTTGGACCACTTTTGATAGATACTGACCACTGCAGACCGGGAACACCCCGCAAGAGCTGCAGTTTTGTTGATGCTCTGATCCAGTCGTCTAGCCATCACAATTTGGCCCTTGTCAAACTCGCTCAAATCCTTACGCTTGCCCATTTTTCCTGTTTCTAACACATCAACTTTGAGTACAAAATGTTTACTTGCTGCCTAATATATCCCACCCACTAACAGGTGCCATGATGAGGAGATAATCAGTGTTATTCACCTCACCCGTCACTGCTCATAATGTTATGCCTGATCGGTGTATATAAGTCATGCTAAATAGGCAGGAATTATTGAAGCTATGTTCCAAAATCTATCTATTGTGAGTCCAGGCACACTGATGATGTTGGACAAGAAGGCCTGGTGGACAGCTGGTTACAATTCATCCCAAAGTTGTTCAGTGGGTTTTAGATCAGGGCTCTCTGCAAGCCACTAAGGTTCTACCATAAAAAACAATCGTAAACTCTGTCACGACCTGGCCTTGTGCACAGGGGTATTTTTATGCTGGAATTGGTTTTGGCTAAGCAAACAAAAACATTCTGGACTGCTGTGTACATTCAACTTTGTGGTAACAGTTTGGGGGTAGCCCTTATATGATTGTGATGTTCAGGTATTCACATACATTTGGTCATTCCTGTTTCTGCTGTGTCAGTCTCTGCAGCTGCTGTTCATATCTCTGCTATGAATGATTGTTTTTCATGTAGACTGCAAATCGCTGCGCTTTCAGTGTCTTTACCATCTTTTTGGAAGATCTCCGGTGCACTGGTAATCTCAAAAAAGAAGACATTAAAAACAATATTAAAATGTTTCACTTCAACTTCTAAATTGCGTGATGAAGGTGGTAAACCTCTGCCTGGCTGTCCAATTGGATTTGCTAGAATCCTGAAGCTGTGTTCAGTGAGGGAAGACTGTGAAACCACTCAGCTTTGCTATTACCTCCTCTGATGTTGACACAATAAAAATCTCAGCATTGTTTAACTTTTGCAAGAGTACACATATATGCATTTAGCAAGACTCTTTTGGAGGCATTTTGGAGGCATAAAGTATTGATAACATTTGTTCCATTTTTGTAACAAATTAGAATTTTTATTAGGAGTCATACAAAGCAATCCTCAAATTACTTGTTATTTGTACACCCTGCACAAGATCTACACTTGCCTCTGATCTCTAACTTGGAGGTATTGGCAGAAAGCAACTTCTGCTGTCCAGAGAAGTCTGATGACTCAAAATCTGAAATATTTGGATGTAGCAGGAGGCAAGTTGTTTGCCGAAAGGCTGGTGATTGGTACAGTAATGAGTGTCTGCAGGAAACAGTGACGCATGGTGGAGGTTCTTTGCGAGTACGGGGCTATATTTCTGCAAATGGAGTTGGAGATTTGATCACGATTAAAGGTGTCCTCAATGCTGTGAAATACAGGTAGACACTTATCCATTATGAAGTACCATCAGGGAGGCATCTGATTGGCTCCAAATTTATTCTGCAACAGGACAAAGACCCCAAATGTACAGCAACATCTCATTAAGAACTATCTTCAGAAGATCAAGGAGTCCTGGAAGTGATGGTTTGGCCCCACACAGAGCATTGATCTCAGTATCAGTGAGTCTGTCTGGGATTACGTGAAGAGACAGAAGGGCAGCCTACATCCACAGAAGATCTATGGTTAGTTCTCCAAGACGTTTGGACCAAGCTACCTGCCAAGTTCCTTCAAAAACTGTTTGCAATTGTACCTAGAAGAATTCATGCTGTTTTTCAGTCAAAGGTTTGATTTGGATTTCTCTTCTGTTCATTTGCTTTCCATTTTGTTAATTGATAAAAAATAAACTATTACCAGTTTTATTTTTGAAAGCATTCTTACTTTATAGCATTTTTTTTCACACATGCCTAAAGCTTTTGCACAATACTGTACAGTCATAGATTATAGTTTAAAAAATACATGAGCAATGTTTCAGGATCGAATAATTTGGGTCCTCTGTGCCTTTCTAAATGATGGGATATATAGATGGGATAACTTGGGATAATCTTCTTTGTGCCATAGACAACATATTGTACGTGTTTGCTTAGCTCCGGAAAGCTTGTCTTAGTCTAATCTCTAATTTTCACTGTAAGCTACCTTGTTAAATAAGTTGGGCAGGGTGTGGTTTTCCCACTGGATGCTAAGGTTCAGTCTATTGCCACTTTTACCTGTACCCAAGACCAAGACACTGTTTTGGGATAGCTGGGATAACTTACTTCCCTTTGTGTGGCCATCTAGCTGTAACACTGCTTTTAAGGTTGTTATGTTGTTAAGAGTATGCACCTGTACACTTCCTGTAATTATATTAAATGTATACCCACTTTCAAAAACATTGGTATTGATCTTTGCTTTTGATGCTATAACAAATAAGTTGCCCAATGAAACTCCAGGCATTCAGTCCACATCACTTCAGAGGGAATAAGGGAATGAGGTGTTAACAACTGGAGGATATTTTTTTTTACTTTAGAAAATGTGTCTAAACAGTCTGCTTTGTTTCCTTCAGGTGGATATAAACAATTCTCCACTTTGACATTCATTCTCAGCCACGCCTCTGCTTCCACACACAATATTTGTGCAACATGGACAAGGACTGAGAGCTTATAGAAAGCTTTTATTACTGCAGAGTCCTCTTTTTCAGAGTCAATATTTTAACTGAAAAGATGGGTCTCGACAGTTATATCCATAGCCATTATACCATTTTTCTTTTTGAGATGCCACTTGAAATTCTGGAAATACAGTAAGATGGTGACACTGAATTCTGAAATTCTCACTCTGTTCAGAATTGGTTTAGCATTATCTTTGTTTTGAGTGCAGAAAGGTCTCTGGGAGTGTCAGATGAAGGTGCACAAAAGCAAAAAAAGATCTACTGTATGTAAAATCTATCTATCCAAAGTCACTCTGGACAATGGGATCCGCCAGTTGGCATAAATTTGAAAACAGTTACAAAGCAGAAGATTAAAACATTGTATTAAATAGCTCTATGTTAAACACATTGACTTTTGTGAGACTGTATGTTCTATGTTGCAGTGTTTCAGTCTAAAGGGTTAAAAGATATTCAGTTGTCCTTTTAATATTTGAATGACTCTGTTAATTGCAAAATAAGCAAGACCATGTCCATATTATGGCAATTAAACACACTCGTGTCATACATTGTTACTGCAAAATATGGTTGGCATTAAGTATAACATTCATTCATTCATTCATTGTCTACTGCTTATCCGAACTATTCTCGGGTCACAGGGAGCCTGTGCCTATCTCAGGCGTCATTGGGCATCAAGGCAGGATACACCCTGGACGGAGTGCCAACCCATCGCAGGGCACACACACACACACTCTCATTCACACACTACGGACAATTTAGAGATGCCAATCAACCTAACACGCATGTCTTTGGACTGGGGGAGGAAACCGGAGTACCCGGAAGAAACCCCCAAGGCATGCAAACCACACACACACACGGTGGAGGCAGGAATCGAACCCCCAACCCTGGAGGTGTGAGGCAAACGTGCTAACCACTAAGCCACCGTGGCCCCCATTAAGTATAACATATATTATTTATTCAAGTACAGGTAATGGATTAATTGAATGTATCAGGTAACATTGTTAGTATGAAAAAATACCATAAAACTTATACTTACAGCTTTGTTGTTGAACATAGGGCACATCAGAGACATACGAGCACAAACTATTATAGAGCATATAAGTAGGCTGGTGTAGAGACTGTGATTTGCATATCTGTGCTCCATACTGCATCTACAATGTGCATCATTTTTGCGTATGAACACAAGGTGGATTATGCTTTATAACATTGTCAGATCTGTATGGCAAATGTCTGTAATTTTCCATTAGTATGAATTTTGTGGCATTTTGAAACAAACACCATAATTGTATGTATGTAAATGTATGTGAAAATGTGAAAATGTGAAAATGCAAAACATATCTTGTATAGGGAGAGTTTGTGAAAGTATGGTTTCACCATATGGGAGTATGGTTTTAACAGGAGTGTAATATGGCAAACCCAACATATCTGTGCTGGTTATATGACATAGTCCTATGATTTTCCATTATTTTTGTAAAATCGAATGTCATAATTTTATGTTCCTATCAATTTCACATTCACTAGAGTCATGTCCCTTTAAATACCCTGTCAGAGGCAAATGCATGTCTCAGTTTCAATCCCTAAATATCTGCCTTCAGTTCATCACAGCAATTTGATGTTATTAAATGGCCAATGTTGTTTACAAAGCAAACAGGCTGAATTTCAGCTTTCATCTCCCGTTATTTACATCAAGATATCTTAAACACCATAGAAAATGGTATTTTTCGTTTGAACCCACCCATTTTTCAAGTGATCAAAAATAATGGAACACGTGACTGATTCTTGTTGACCAGGTGTGCTCTATTAGACTGATTGACTTGATTGAGCCTTGTGTTTCACCTGTGAAGTCTGCATTTGTTGTTAAACCAACATGACCAGAGAGCTGTCTATGGGAAAATGCATTAAATATTGAAGCAGAGAAAAAAGGAAAATCAATCAGAGCCAGTGCACAAGAATTGGGCATAGTCCAAACAACAATTGATAATATCCTGAAAAATAATGAAACAACTGAAATACTAACAACCAGACATCAAACAGGTCGCCAAGGAAAACAACAGCAGTTGGTAACAAACATTGTGAGAGCTGTGGAAAAAAACACCACCAACAACAACAGTCAGTAACATCACTAACAACCTCCATAGAGCAGGAGTAAAGCCACCAGTCAAAGAATATTTTAAAAAGCAGAAATATAGAGGCCATAACACGAGATGCAAACCATTCATCATCAGTGAGTACTGAAATAAATACAGATGAGTTTTGAAACGAAGAATAACCTCTACTAAATTGATGGAAGTGTGGAAAAAGAAAGAACCTAACCAAAACATAGAGGCTCACCTATGAAGCACAGCAGTGTTCGTGTCATATCTTGGGCTTTCATGGCTGCTTGGAATAGGCTTACTAATCTTTACTGATGATGTAACTCATTATGACTGCAGAAGAATGAAATCAGAAGTCAAAAGAAATATTCTGTCTACCAATTTACAGAGAATATGGATCCAACCCTATTGGGGGGAACCTCATCATGCAGCAAGGCAAAGACCTAAACACACTGTCAATACAACAAAGGACTTTGTCATTAGAAAAAGCAGATGGTTTTGGACTGGCCAAGTCAAGTCACCAGACTGTAAAATAGCAGCATGCATTTCACCACCTGAAGAGGAGACTGAATGGAGACACCCCCAAAACAAAGAACAACTGCAAGAAGCTGCAGTACAAGCCTGGAAAAGCATCACATAAGAAAAATGCAGCATTTTAGTATCTGGCATGAATGTACCAAAATACCTCCAACCCATTGTGCATGATTGATCACAGTTACTAAAAACATTATTTCTGTTCAAGGGGGTCACACCAGTTCCTAAAAACAAAGGTTCACATACTAAATCCAACAGAGATCTTTAATGTTGATAATCTTTCTAAACAAATCATTTATAAAATCACAATATTTTATATAATATAGTGTAATGGTATGTAATATGATTCACACTTTGGTGTGGGGATTTTGTCACCCAGTTTCTTTTTTTTCTTTAGGAAACAATGCACCTGTGTGGAGAGCTTGTGCTGCCATACAGTTGGTATGTTCTCCCTCTCTCTCCCTTTCCTACTCTGTTCTATTATAGATTTGCTGATAAACTGTTGATTGGATTGGCAGAGATCATGAAAGGGATAAAAGGGGAGATGTTTCAGGGCTCCACAACCTTGCCAACTCGCTACCAACCAGACCCACTATTTTGCCTGTGGCTGTGTGTTTTTAAACTCACATTAGATTACTTGTCTATTCTGAAGACACTAGTATACATTTGTCTATATTATATGTTGTCATCTGTATATATCGGTGTAAATATATAAATATAAATATATATACAGATGCACCATGCAAGATATTATAACATGCTTAAATTAAAAGAAAGCTAAGGGAGAAGCCAGCTATGCCTCAAAGAGAGCTGCAGAATAGCAAAATTACTCAAGAAGGCCTAGCATGGTCTAGCCCATCTCCTGACTTGAATCCCACTGAATATCTGTGGAGGCTTTTTGAAGTGAGTCAATCATAGGAATCCTCATTTGTAGATAGTTTGTCAAGAGAAATAGGCCACAGCTTAATCACAATTACATCTTACTGTAGCTGTCTCAAAGTTGTAACTGTTAAGAACAACTTTGTGTCTTTTGCTCTATATCACTTTCGTGTTTTAAACATATCTTTATGTTTATGAATGCAAGTATTTTCTTTTTAATAATATTTGTAAGTAGAGAAATTATATTAGATGTCTATATATTGACATGTGAAGGAATAATGTTTTAAAATATTCTAAAGAAGCATAGCTGAACCATTTGTCCAAACTGACTTACAGCCTTTTTTTCGTAGGCATTTCTTTTACTCTATGTCCAATTTGAAATATTTAAGTATTATTTAAATATTTATATATAAAATTTATTTGTGATTGCGTGAGTGAATGAGTGTGTGTGTGTGTGTGTGTGTGTGTGTGTGTGTGTGTGTTTGCCCTTCGGTGGGTTGGCACTCAGTCCAGGGTGTATCCTATCTTGATGCCCGATGACGCCTTAGAATAGACTGAATAAGCGGTACAGACAATGGAAAAAAAAAGAAAAATTTATTTGTAGCATCCACATATGTGGCATCAATAAATTCATTTCAATTCAATTTTTACTTATATTATGCTTTTAACAACAGACATTGTCATTGTAAGCAGCTTTACAAAAATCCATATATGGATATTTAACTCTCTAATGAGCTGTCCTAATTGTAACAATCAACATCATTAGGTATGCTCTTATCCTGTAACAGTTAAGACAAGTAACCTGTAACAGTCTGTCAAGCTAGTAAGAAGATGTACATTGTGAGCAGAGGGAAAGTAGGGTCTCTGGCACAAGTAACTATGACAAGTAACTATGTGTAACTAACTAAGAGAGAAGGTAACACAGGCATGAGGGCACCCTGAAGCTATAAGCCTCTCCACTGTCAACAAACATGAGTGAACATGTTACAGTGGGGGTCACAAGCATTTTACCTAAACTCTGCCCTCGAACCCTACAGATATGTGCCTTTAGCCAAGAGAAAAACTATTAACAAACAACTAGACCTAAAGTTTCTCAGACTGTATTTGAGTCCCAAACACTAACTGGAAGACAGCTCCTTAACTGTGCAGCAAAACGGTAGATTTAAAAATTAATAAACATTGACATCAACCTCCAAAATGATATGAACACTGTACACTATGAATACACAGTACTATACTTGAATAATGTTCTACATTTCCCAGATAATCGTGTTTCACTAATTATTAAAGATGTTTCATAAAAAAAAATAATTAAATATATCTAACATAAAATCCATCAATGCATCATTTTATCATATTTGTAGGATGTTTCATGCATCCATTGATGCACCCAACAATGCTTAATTTTTCCTCTCTCCATTTATTGTATTTTAAAACTACCCTGATTAATCTGAACCATGCTTGATATTCTGGATATTAATTATATTTTAAGCATCTGTACATGACTAAAATTACTTTAGTACATGTTATGTACATATGCATCATAAATATGTGATGTATATTAGTCATAACAATTTTATGACCTTTTTAAAAAAAAAAATTGGACAGCTTGATATTGACTACACCCCTGTATGTGATGTCACATGAATTAAGTCATGTTATTTCTGTCACCCAAATCCACATTTATATTTACAGTACATTTGGCAGGTGCCCTCATCCAGAATGACTTACAGAAATGTTTTTGAAACACTATCAATGATACTGGCTCCTTCCTTGTGTCTCCTTGCTGGTGTAACTTGATCTTAGTGCAGCTTTTGACGCCATTAATCACACTATACTAATTGATAGGCTAGAAAAAGTTGTTGGAGTTAAGGGGACAGCCCTCTCCTTGCTAAGGTCTCATTTGACTGATTGTTATGGCCCACTGCTTTTCTCTTTATATGTGCTACCCCTTGGTGCAATTATTCGTAAATATGGTTTTAGCTTCCACACAAGTCTACAAACACACAGTGCAACTCCCTCTGACCATCCCTATACTTCTCCATCAAAATTCTCAGAGCAAAAATCACATCTGTTGTGCTCTTTCTGGGCATGAAGCCATACTGCTGCTCACAAATTTCCACTACCTTCCTTAACCTAGCTTCCACTACTCTTTCCCATAGCTTTATTGTATGGCTCATCAACTTTATCCCCCTATAGTTGCTGCAATTCTGCACGTCACCCTTATTCTTAAAGATCGGCACTAACACACTTCTTCTCCATTCCTCAGGCATCCTCTCACTCTCTAAAACCCTGTTGAACAAACTAGTTAAAAATTCCACTGCTGCCTCTCCTAGACACTTCCAGACCTCCACCGGGATGTCGTCAGGACCAACTGCCTTTCCACTTTTCATCCTCTTCAAAGCCTTCCTGACTTCATCCTTTCTAATCTTATCTACTTTCTGTTCCACAGAGTTCACCCCTTCTACTTTTTTTTTCCCTCTCATTTTCCTCATTCATCAGCTCTTCAAAGTACTCTTTCCATCTCCTCTGTACACTCTCCTCACTTGTGAGCACCCTTCCATCTCTATCCTTAATAACTCTAACTTGCTGCACATCCTTCCCATCTCGATCCCTCTGCCTAGCTAACCTGTACAAGTCCTTCTGTCCTTCTCTAGTGTGTAACCTAGTGTACAACTCGTCATATGCCTTCTGCTTGGCCTTAGACACCTCCCTCTTCACTCTGCGCTGTAACTCCTTGTATTCCTGTCTATTCTGTTCAGTCCTGTCCATGGCCCACTTCTTCTTGGCTAAACTCTTCCTTTGGATACTATCCTGAACTTCCTCATTCCACCACCAAGTCTCCTTATCTTCTTTCCTCCTTCCAGATGACACACCCAGCACCTTTCTTCCTGTCACCCTGATCACTTCTGCTGTAGTTTCCCAGTTATCTGGCAGCACTACCTGACCACCCAGAGCCTGCCTCAACTTCTGTCTAAATTCCTCACAACATTCCTCCTTTTTCAGCTTCCACCACTTGGTTTTCTTCTCTATCTCTATCTTTGACCTCTTCGTCTTACAGACCATCAAAGTCATCCCACACACCACCATCCTATGCTGTCTGGCTACACTCTCTCCCACTACACTTTACAGTCACTAATCTCTTTCAGATTGCCTCTTCTACATAGGATGTAGTCTACCTGTGTTCTCCTACCTCCACTCTTGTAAGTCACTCTATGCTCCTCCCTCTTCTGAAAATAAGTGTTAACCACACCCATGTCCATCCTCTTAGCAAAGTCCACTACCATCTGTCCTTCAAGGTTCCTTTCCTTAACTCCAAACTTGCCCATCACCTCCTCATCACCTCTGTTCCCCTCGCCAACATGTCCATTAAAATCCGCTCCTATCACCACTCTCTCACCCGTGGGAATACTCTCCATCACCTCATCTAATTCACTCCAGAATCTCTCTTTCTCCTCTAACTCACAACCTACCTGTGGGGCATAACCACTAACAACATTCAACATCACCCCTTCAATCTCTAACTTCAGACTCATCACCCTGTCTGACACTCTCTTCACCTCCAGAACATTCCTCACAAACTCCTCCTTCAGGACCACACCTACCCCATTTCTCTTACTATCCACACCATAATAAAACAGCTTGAATCCTGCTCCTATACTATGAGCCTCACTACCCTTCCACCTGGTCTCCTGTACACACAGTATATCCACCTTCCTTCTCTCCATCATATCAGCCAGCTCTCTACCTTTCCCTGTCATAGTACCAATATTCAGAGTTCCTATTCTCAGTCCTACACTCTTACCTTTCCTCTTCTCTCTCTGTCTGTGCACTCTCCTCCCTCCTCTACTTCTTTGACCAACAGTAGCCCAATTTCCACTGGTGCCCTGTAGGTCAACGGCGCCGATGGCGGTCATTGTTAACCTGGGCCTCGACCGAGCCGGTATGAAATTCGTACTGATGATTCGCATGGTTAAATTTGGCAATGTTTTACGCCGGATGCCCTTCCTGACGCAACCCTCTCTATTTATCCAGGCTTGGGACCGGCACAGAAGTCACTGGACTGTGATCCCCATGGCTAGATTCTTTCTGTTTCATCATGTTCAGCTGTAATAGACCTTGGTGTGATTACTGACACCATTCATTTGAAGCTCATGTAAATAATATCACTAGGGTAGCCTTCTTTCTTCTCAGAATTATTTCTAAGATAAGCCAAATGATGTCACCCGTTCATGCTTTTGTTACGTCTATGTTGGATTATTGTAATGCCTTACTGTCTGGATGTTCCAGTAGGAGCATAAACAAGCTCCAGATAGTCCAGAACACAAAGGCAGAGTCCTGACTACAACCAGAAGATATGAACACATCACTCCTATCCACACTTCACTGGTTCCCAGTCATATTTCGCATTGATTAAAAAATACTATCTCAGAACGATCTTTTGTTTGTTTATGATCTGCGCTCTCTCTCTCTCTCTCTCTCTCTCTCCTCCCCCCACTTTCTCTCGACCTGCCTGATCCATCCAGATGTTCTACCCCTGGTTGGAGTCTTGTTGTTTTGTTGTGCTCATTGCTGTCACCCAAGCGACTGCCGTTGATAGAACCACTTGAAGACTATCATGCCGTGTTTTAACTGCCATTGCATCAGGAATTCTTTCAGCAGGAAGGAATTCATGCTAAGTCTAAAATGAACTCAGAAACTACAGTGACCTATCAGTCCCTCAAGAGCTATTCATAGCACAATTCCTCATGACTATAAACTGTTGAAGAAAAGACATTATTTCCATTTACATCATTTACTGTTCAGTGTCACCCAGTGAGGATGGGTTCCCTTCTGAGCCTTGTTCCTCTCAAGGTTTCTTCCTCATATCATCTCAGAGACTTTTTCCTTGCCACCATTGCCTCAGGCTTACTCTTTAGGGATAAATGTTAGGGATAAATAATAACTTAACTTTGAACTTTATCATTTTTTATTATATGTTTCTATAAGCATTTCAGGAAGAGTAAGGCTTTTACATGTGTTTGAAGACTGCTAGTGACTCGGCTAACATCTAGGGGCAGTTCATTCCACCACTTCAGTGTCAGAAAAAAAAGATGGTGGGACCAGCTAAGGAGTGCTAGAGGGTCTGAGGAAGTTTGGTGATGTTCAGAGAGTTCTAAAAGCTTTGAGGTAAGTGGGTGCTGCTCTGTTTTTGGCATTGTAAGCAAGCATCAGTGTTTTAAATCTGATGCAGCCAGCTACAGGAGGCCAGTGGAGGGAGCACAGAGTTTAAAGTTTAACAAAGATAAACTTCAATTTATCACTTGATGTATTTTGTAATTTCCATGTACACTGTAGTGTCCATGTACACTGGTTTGACTACCCTTCCTTTCTTTACTGGTTGCCATACCAACACTATGTGAAAATAAAACGCACCAAAATTCAAACAACATTGGAAGGTATCAAGGGAAGCTCATTTTACCATAGGGTAAGAAAAGTTTCACACAGAAGGTACTTTTCAGCTCTGTGTTTAGTGTTAATTTAAAACGAAGCAAATTTAATCTATAATCTCTCAGTATTAATCCTACATTTTCTCTAAATGCTTATATGGCATGTAGAACTGAGTAGTCAGCTCTGAAACACATAGGAGGACTGTTGCAATGTTATGTTAAATATGACCTTGCTATTAAAAGAAGCTGTGCTATTCGGGGCAATTAGCTATGTAAAATCACATAGTTACATTTTTAAATTTTATTTACTGCACAATAAAGTCAAAAGGTGTGACTAGGAGCTTTGGAGTCTGACATGTGACACTGCATAAATTGATCACATTGAAGAAAACCATGAGCGATGAGGAGACAGTGATAATAGTTACCCTGTCATCAGTAAGTTTTCAGAGCAGATCAGGAGATGATACTCAAGAGAGTCAGTATCTTGAGACAGTGTCTGACATGTACTATCGATGGTGTCCAAAGGAGGTGGGTAATATCTATGCCTGAATTAATTCATAGATAGCCTACAAAGACAGATAATTAAACTAGTAAATTGTCGTTAGGCTGCTCCCCTTCTATATGCGGCTCATCCAATCCGCTAGATGACACAGCCTTCCAATTTGATGTGTGTTTGGGACTGGAGATTACCACACAGTGGCTGGGTTGATTCCCTGCCCAGGAATTGAACTCTGGCCACGGTGGAGAAAGCACGGTATATATTCATTCATTGTCTACCGCTTATCCGAACTATTCTTGGGTTATGGGGAGCCTGTGCCTATCTCAGGCGTCATAGGGCATCAAGGCAGGTCAGAGTGCCAACCCATCGCAAGACACACACACACACACCCCTTAGAGATGGCATTCAACCTACAATGCATGTCTTTGGACCGGGGGAGAACATGCAAACACACATGAGAATCAAACCCCAACCCTGGGGGGGGCAAACGTGCTAACCACTAAGCCACCGTCCCCCCCCCCCCGGGGATTATAGTAAGTAAGTAAGTAAGTAAGTAAGTAAGTAAGTAAGTAAGTAAAATAAAATAAAATAAAAATAAATAAAAAAAAACATATTTGCTCAATGTGCTTAAGTTATTTTTTTAATAAGTTCACATTTTTATTTATGTAAAATAGTTTATCTTCTTCTGTTTTTTTTTTTTTTAAATGCAATCATTAAATTGTTAATGGGGATTTTTGTCATATGGTCATGTTATAACGTTTCATTTCCTTCTTTCCGCGAAAATAATGAAAGAAAGTGTGTTTTATTCATAAAACAAGACCACACTAAGTGCTTTTTCGTGCTAAGTACTAAGTGCTTAAACCAGTGTTGTGCCCCGATCTGCCCTATATCATTCTAAATGACCGGTTATGAGCCATTTCGACTGAACAGAAACCTGTGTGACGTGTTTTTGCCGGTGAGTATTACGTTACCCAGTCTCATCAAAACTGAGTTTCTGCAGAGTGACGTTTTTGCTTTTAACTTCCTTTAACTTGCGCTTCGTCGCTTCTCCGAGGGCGCGGTCTGGAGTCACACAGGTTAGTATCGCTCTTGTAACCTGAATCCGGAAGTCACACACAGGTAGATGACATGTTTCGTGTGTTTGTGAAGACATTGCTTGTTTTGTCGTGCTCGTTGCATATCTTTCAACGAAATTATTGAATTTACAAAGTGGACTTTTGGTTATTCGTAGTTGCGTCGATTGTCTTTTTTTGTCTTTTCATTTAAAAGACTTTATTTATTTGGGGCTATATAGGTTACTCGGCTCACCTGCCGTCGACAACGAACAGCAAGACAGGTTTGAGGACTGGTTTTACTCAACCTGAATTGTTTCCGAAAGGAGTGCAGTCCGATGCGTGATTGAGGAACAAGGGACGAAAGAGAAACAGGACCCACAAATCGCCAGTTCTCCTTACAGTCATGGACCCAATGGATGCAGGAATGCGTTACACCCCAAAGTCTTCGGTAGGCCTTCTCCCTTTGAATCTATGTTACACCTGTGTTTACCTTGTTCGCGTTCTTCAAACAGTTAAGAGCATTGCTGTATATTGTTTTAGAAAAAAAAAATAGCAAAAATCTAGGTAGTTGTCTGCCCAACAGTCTGGTACACAAATGAAGTAGATAATTGTGATCATTCTTGTCACATTGTTTCTCACAGACTGTTTTTGCGCTTCAAGCCATCTTGTTTCTACAAATGAATCTTAAATGTCAAACATGGTCATGCGTATAAACTTCCCAAAAAATATCAAATAAAGATTTTTATTAAAAATCCATCCACTTGTTTTTAATCACTATGAGCTATCACAAATAATTACATTTAGATTAACGAAACTAATTCTCATCTTACAGAAGTGTCCTTTTTAATTATTTACCCATTGTACTGCTATGTAAAATACAAACGAAGGGCCAGCGTTTAACTGAAAGAGGTTGATGATTAAGCTTACACACATGATAAACAAGCTAACATTCTTTCTCTTTTATGTGATTCTGATATTGCTGTTTTGTTTCTGACACAAGAAGAAAGCAGTGAGGACTCCAGCTGTTTAGACTTAACAAGCTAAAGGCTTGCAAGCTTACAAAATTGACTGCCATTGATGATAAAAACTCTCAGTGGATTATATTTGCATTATAGTTTTTGGCTAATAAGATCTGATATGGACATGAGTATTTTCAGTGGTGCATACACTAGCGACATTTGGAATGTCTCGTCGGTGTTTTTAACCAAGCGTGTCTTGGCATGTATTTCTTTAGACAGTTAATGTATTGTTTTTAAATTAGTAGGCAATCGTGTTTTATCACGTGTTCCTGCAGACAGGTTTGAATCCCCCCAAAAACTGCCTTGGTGCTACTATTATGCCATGGTTTAGTAAAACAATAGTGCATATGACATTGTTCATTTTACACATTCAGCTGAGTCACATTTCATTGGTGGTGTATTATGCCATACAGTGGGGGCAGGCCTGGTCCTGTACACAGAGATAATTTAAAGCAATTAGCATGAGCATTACAAAAGCATGGAGGAGTGATTGTTTGGCTGTGTGTGACTGTGCGAGACTTTCAATAACTTCCTCAGTTCAGATGAAAATGATTTATGGGTTAATTTTAGAAAGGTTCAAGCTAAATAAGCTGTTAGTAATGTCAGTTTAGCCACTATTCGAAATGAAAGTGAATGAACAGGGTAATGGCCTAATGTAATTTAGGACAAAAGCTTATGTCATTGCGTGTAGCATGTAAAGCCTGATTACAAATTCAACACCCAAAATCAGTCACTTGATATGCAGTACTGTCATCACAGTACTCATTTTTGTGTGTGTGTTTTTTTGGGATAGCTAGCTTGAGGGTGTTTTAGTTTCTTTGAGATGCTTCTATATCGTTTGTCACCATGAGTTTTGATTAAGCACTTTAGATGATTTTAGCGTAAATGTTAAGGTTTATTTCACCCTCTTACAGCATTAAGGATAGCCATTCTACTGAGGACCATTCCTGTTATTCTGTATATATGGCACATTTCACCAACAGGATTGAACCATTTATAATTTCAGTTACAGTAATTGTTGGTTGTAGTAATTTGGATTGTTCGGGAATTTTTTTTTAGGCTTTTGTAGCAATGTTATTTTAGGAACCATGTCATGTTTTTTGCATACAAAGTAATTAAAATTTGTCATTTTGTCACTTAGCCTGTTAGTTTATTAGTCTGGCCCAGCACAAGTGCTGGTTGATGTAGCATCTTTGTTACACAGTTTTTATGCATATTTGAGAAGATAACAGAAAACCAGCACTGGGGTGTCATTTTAGCCTTTTAGATTGCCTAATGCCAAACGTGGGAATTACAACTGACTCATAGTTTCACTACACATCAGTGACTTCTGATAACATCTGTATCCTTCAAGACCTATGCCTGATAGCATTGTAAATGCTTTATATGTTAAATATTCTTTATATAGGGCTTTACTACTGACATCAGTACCGGTTTGTTCTTGAGGTGTTTTTTATTCTTTTTGCCGTCAGCAAGAGAAATATCTGCTCAATCAGTGTTAGGTGATTGACTTTGAAAAAGTCATGAGTTCATTACAAAGTATGCTTCAGGCCATCTGCACTATGATATTTTGAAATAGTTGGTTGAATCTGAGCAGATAATGTAGCCCTATTCATCTCTGAATTTATCCTGCTGCTTTTGTCAGCAGTCAAACATCAATAAATACAAGGGAACCATTATTTTGGAACAAGTTGATCTTTGTCTCAATTTTTATTTAAAAAAAATAGGTTTTTCATAAACTCTAATCCAGTCTTCCTGATTTTAAGGATAACCACTGGTTTACATTTTCTGGTAAATCCTCTGAATGTACTCTGGTGAAGGCTTGTCTTTGACAGAGATTAATCGACCTATTGAAGGGTCATCTAAGGATTGTTGCTTCCCTGGCAGTTACTGCACTTTGGACTTCATATTGAGGGTTTACAGCAACAGATTTCAAATGCAATTCAATGTCACCAGAGGAATCTGAATTTACCAATCATGCTTAGGTTTAGTCCCCTTTTGCTGGTATCCTAACCTATATGCTTATGGGAGGGCTTTACACTATATTCATGTCTATGGGGATTTGTGCTCATTCAGCCCCAAGAGAAATAGTGAGGTCAGGCACTGATGATGGGTCAGAAGGCACACAGTAGAGCAGTTCAGTTGATCAGTGTGGTTCAGGTCAGAGCTCTGCATATTCAGTGGGGACCAAAGGTCTGAGGTCACTAGTGAAAATGCTTCTATTCTGCTTTCTTTTCTAATTTTCATACAACAGTTTTTATTACAAATTATATTATTGACAACAACCTGAGTGAAAAGAATCCTTGAAATATTTATGAATTTCAGTTGTCATAGTATTTGAAATGGTCCTTTTTGCTTTAATGAGCATTTGAGCTGAGTCGAGCCTTATGAAACACTGACAGTCCACCCAATTGTCATCTGAATACATCCTTCAAAAGAACAGATTAGGCATGAGGAAAGTCTGACCTTTTGTACAAAACAATTAACATGGGAAATTTGCTTACATTTAAATAGGTACCTATAAATAGTGCAGAATCTTAAATATTGAAGATGTTAAACATTTTGTATTATATTTTCCACAATTCTAAAACCTTCTGTTTATTTCCATTTATAAAACCTTATTTATTGTAAATAGAATGAAAAATCCCTGTTTTTTAACTGCAAAATACATATCTGTATACTATTTGTGCAGCAATGTTGCTTTGTGTGTTTGTGTCTATTGTGCATACATAAAACAGTATGGTGCTTGTGGAAAATCGGCTAAGTCTGCACTCCACTGCTACTTGAGCTAATTTAAAAGATGCAGTGGCCAATAGAGCATGGCTCTGCAACATACACAGAAGCAGTACACAGATCATGTCTGGTTTAATAAAAATAGATTAAAATGAGCTCTCCTGTACTTTCGTTTAACTGCCTATCGTTGCTTGCATTCTTAGGACAAGGACTGGGACCAAGCAGTAACATTTCTGCCAGCAACAGATTCCAAAAAGCTGGAGAAGAAGAAGCGTCCAGGGAAGACTGGTGCCATTATTGGCATAGTCATCTTTGCA
This sequence comes from Hemibagrus guttatus, assembly GCA_033459395.1. NCBI lineage: Eukaryota > Metazoa > Chordata > Actinopteri > Siluriformes > Bagridae > Hemibagrus > Hemibagrus guttatus. The sequence continues at coordinate 19,103,813 of JAUCMX010000004.1, forward strand.
GCTGTTGTGGCTTTGATGACCGGACTTCTTGTGTGGCATTTCCACTGTAAGTTATTGCTGTATGCAGTTTTGTTAAATGTTATCCACATAATATATATTGAGTATATATAGTATATACTCAATATCACTAGGGGCTGTTGTAGCTCAAGGCTCTGGGTTTTTGTTCACCGTTTGAGGGCTCTTAACCCCTCTGCTTCAGGGGTATTGTATAATGGCTGATCACCTGATCCTGCACTCTGACCCTATCATCCAAAAGCTTGGATATGTGAAGAAAAGAATTTCACTGTGCTATAATGTACATGAGACAAAAATAAAGGCTTCTTTTTCTAAAAACTATACATAAAATAAAATAATTTACATATACATTTGATACTGAAGACTGTTGCTGGCAAAGACTGTAAAGACAGAAAGCAATAATTCTTTAACAAAGAAAAATACATTTTAACAGAATTATGCCCACTCAGGTCCTTTTGACTATAAACCAGCAAGCTACCTGAAGACACAACAGGAGAAAGAGAAATAGCACTAGTTGTGTGTTTACTTTTTTTACATACTGCAGTAGTATAATTGTAATGATTTTTTGCTCAAGGTGTTAGGAATGTGGTCATCGTTAGTTGACTGTTGTGTAGCCATCTAATGGTGTCCCACAAACTAATAAACTAATGTGTGTGTGAATGACCAAGTGTGGTGAGGTTCTCTGTCACTTTAACATATGTCAGATGAACCAGATGAGTTAGTAAATGATAAATCATCACTTTGTACCACATACAGTTCTATGTCCTCAATTCTATGTTATCAGTGCCTAAATAACAGTTGTGTAGTCCTCATCAACTTCTATAAATAAAAACAGATGACAAAAAACCCACAGCAGGTTTCCATAATGGTGAATCCAAGCACACCAGCAAAACAACATTTAAAGTCCAGATTTACAAACCGCAGTGAGGTTTTATTTGGCAGGATATGAGGAGAGATGTTCATACTCAAACAGCTGCCTTCATACAACAATAAATGGAAACAATCTTACAATGAAGGATGGGCCAAAACTTTTCTAAAATGATGTGAGAGACTGATAAAATCCTATTGAAAATGTTTACTTCACATTATTGTTGCTAAAAGTGATTCTACATGTTCCTGAATTATAGGGTATACTTGTTTTTCTGCCAACAATGTTTCTGAATGTTTGCTTACTTATCACTACATACTGAAAATTGTTGTGCTTTTTTGTTGTCATCTGATTTCATTTGCTTGTTTATAAAAGTAAAAGCTGAGGATCACACAATTGTAATTTATCCCCAAAAATTGAAAACAAAGAACTAAAGGAGGGTGTTCTCTCTCTTATCTTGACTGTAACACATTAATATGTTTGATTGTGTTCATTTCATTTATAGGGAAGAACTTTAAATTCTGACATCTCTTGAGATATTTAGCATCTATTTCTATATCTGTGTCTACTTTTAGTTCGGAAGGACACCAAGGTAAAAAAGATGTATGCTGGCTCTATAAACATCACAAATCAAGTCTTTCTGAATGATTATGAAAACCCCAATAGTACAGAGTTTCAGGCCCTGGCCAACCAAGTATCGGCCCAGGTAAGACCTATTGTCAGCCTTGGTTTGAGGTTTTTTTTGTTTTGTTTTGTTTTTTTAAATTATAATGAAAATGTTTGTGTCTTAACATTGTCCATTTTCAGTTAAAAGAACTCTACTCCAAGATTCCCCAGCTGTCAAAATATTATGTTGGTTCTACCGTGCAAGCTTTCAGGTACTGTCATTATTCTATAAAGTTGACTATACTGTAAAGAAAATTAACATATGTATTTCCCAGCTGTACTTGTTCTTATAAAGACAGTTCAGAGGGACTATGCTAAGAGGGCATATTGTTAAGTCTGGTAACAATGAGTCTTCTGCTAAAGTAAAAAATCTATCTATCGATCTATCGATCGTACTAGGCCATTCAACAGTTTGGCATTGTTTGTTAATACATAATAATAATAGTGTACATTAGGAAGGTCCTTATTTGGGTTACTAGTTTTACTAAATCTTTTTTTGTGAATAAAACCTATTGCACATTATTTACATATGTATAAAATAACTTGTATAAATAACTACCCTCCTTCGCTTTGTCTCCAGTGAAGGCAGTGTAATAGCATATTATCTGTCAGAGTTCCATGTTCCAGTGTCACAGGAGACTGCTGTGAATAACATCATGACAACCATGGATGAAATGATGAAGAAGCAGCGACGTCTAAAAGACCAAACAGGAAAGCTAATGATCACCAGAATGGATACTTCCGGTACATAATTTGTATGGTTCTGTGCATAATTTAGACCTCATCACATTTTTGCCATCATCTTATCATCTCATTTTCTCTTTTGGTCTTTTTCTGTCTATAGCTTTGGATTCACAGATATTTACAAAGCATAGTAAGTTGTACATTTGTGAGTTTTAATAAATTGATACCTGTTTGTGGGTGGTTATGTATAAGGAATGATACTAAGCTTTCTTTCCCTACAGTGTATACGTATGCTTTGCACACAAGGCCTAATGAAGTCATTGATATCATGTCACCTGGGTTTCCTAACTACCCATATCCACAAAATACGTTTTCGCAGTGGCAATTACGAGCTGACCCTGGCAACGTCATCAAGCTGGACTTCACTACTTTTAATATGGAGGAAAACTGCGACAATGACTTTATAAAAGTGTATGACTCACTGTTACCAATTGAGGGGCGACTCATGGCTCAGTAAGTTTGAAGTGCTTCTTTTTTATTCTATTTTTTTTTTTTTTTTTTTTTTTTACACATATATTTAGAAATCATGGATAGAATATAATTCATCATTAATTTGTGTCTTATTTACCATATATCCGGTCATACAATCTGAATGATGTGTGCATATGTTAAACAAATTAGTCATGAGTGAGAAAATTAATGAGCGAATGAGCTTTTGACAGTTGCAGTAGTTCTTATTTACCTGCATTAAGATACTTCTGTAGATTTTTTACAAACAAAATGTGTTCAGATGGTTGCTAAAGTCAAAATACATTTAAGGGGTTTTTAATTATTGATGTCATTGTAAACAAATATCAATAATAATAATAGTTCACATAACTGCCAGAAGATGAATTTCAAATGGTTCAATGTCCAATTCAGAAACATTCCCACTTTTCATTTTATCTCTATTGGATTTAAGCGAAATGAGACACAGGTTTACACTATTCTGTACATTTTGTTCTGGTATCACACTCTTTTGGACCCATACATCTGAATTTCAAGCTATGATTTGTTTAATTCTGATTTTGAATTTCCCAAAAAATAGGTTAAATATCTGCTGGCTGTCTAACTAAATGAAACTGTCTGATGCTAAATTATATTTTGCTTGCTGCGTTTGCATGAGGTGAATCATATTTGATGTGTGAAGCTGATTCTGTAGCTTTGGGGTTATTGCTTAGTTTTCAGTGGCTAGAATCAGGGAATTGACTCTTTCTGGGATCTGCCTCATTGTGAGCCAAAAGTAGGATGTGCAGTTGATGACTAAAATGAAACAATTTAGCATTTACCAGTGCTACTGTTTTGAAAATTGCTGCATAGACATCATTAATTTCTGTAGTGTTTCCACTTCATTCAAATGCATTGCAATGTATTTAAAATTAATTTTCTAGACTTTTCTAGGCTGTCAAATAAGCAGGTAAAATATAGCATCATTTATGTCTTGAAAGTGCATACTTGTTTTTCAGAAAGTGCATGCTTTCTAAAATGCATTAGTTTTTTTTTTCTTCAGGTGTGGTACTGTTATGTGTGCTCCCGAACCTATCTGGCTTTTTGGAATATTCTTGGTGGTTAAACAAATTTGTCTCATTTCTTGAGCATTGACATCTTGCCTTTGTGTATTTTTCAAACAACCTCCATGTTGTCAGCCATGTTTGGAAAGAAACTTGAGTTAAGGAACTGCCTGTTCTTGGCTATTATTGGTTTGCTAATACAGTATGTATGTAGCTTGTATGTAGCTATATGAGTGTTCTTTAATAAAGCTGTCCCTGGGAACTTTAGGGAGTCTCTTGACCTTCACCATATTGTGTGAAATCTTGCGAACCAATGGTGAACCAGCGTCCAAATATTTTCTCCCCTTACCAATTTTGCTTTTTAAACATATCTTTGTCTATGCTGATGAATACCTACTTGTGGTGTTCATACTTGTAAGTCAAAAGGTGTGTGTGTCAATTTAAAGTAGATATATAGAAAAGAGGTACATTCAATTACAAAAACAAAAGGGTAAAAATACTACTTTCCCCTCACTGTATCTTCAAACTAGCCTGTATTGAGAGCCTACATAATGACAGGCTGTTCAGAAGCCATGCACATCTGGTAGTCATTCCACTGATTTGATTATTCTAATATTAATTTTTCATTTTGATAGAACTAATTCTCCATATCTGCCCAAATAGATTCATAGCAGTCTGTGCAGTGACTCCTTTCTGTTTTGAAATGGCGTGGCTCTTGTGTTCAAAGGATTTTTTAGATTAGTCAGTACAGTGAGACAGCAACTTGTCCTTCAGGTTTCTTTAACTGCAGATCATGATTGTCCTCCGTAAGTTATTTAAGAGGGTATACTTTCAGAATCAAATAGTGTTTGTCTTCAAAATTTAACAGCTTGGCGTGACCTTCGGAAATGATATTTAGTAGCCGTGTAATTATTTACCTTTATCATCTGGGTTATCGGGGGGGGGGGATTCACTGATGCTGCAAACAGAAAGACTTGTTTGAGGATTATATATAGTGCTGATCACTGGGAAGTTTTGCAGATAACAGTCTTTGTAGAGTTTAAACAGAATGCTGTGAAAAGCAAAAATCATTAAGTGAGTGACACATGTAACTCAAATAATCAGTCTTTACAGCTATGATCAGCAGAATAAAAACAGCATGTACAACACATTGAACATTGGATGGGTTACAACATCAAAAGACCACACTGGGTTCCACATTTGACTTGCCCAAACTGGGAAAGACTGGGGGAAAAAAACTGGTCGTTTTCCGATCTTCAGCTGGCACTTAACAACACCACAGACCATCTCAGGGTATTGTTCTTTGTTTTCTCTCATTAAAATTGTTTCATCCTGCGGACCCTCTAAACACAGTTATTCATACATTGTGTTGCTGCCACATGATCGGCTAACTGGAGTAATACATAAATGTGTAGATGTGGATGGCGAGTGTATGTGTCTAGAAACTACCATGATGGGCAGGATCTAGTTTCAACTGTAGAGGTTAGAATTGCCACTTTCAATGGAGAAGGTGCTATCTTTAATGAAGAATATCCCTTGTTATAAGGGTTGGTTGAGAATCCTTTGATCTGCAAAAGTAAGCTAATTGCATTACATTAGTTTGGGTTTGTTTCTGTTCATAGTTGTTTTTGAATGGCATTCATAGTTGTATATGTGTGATAAAGTATATAGTTTGAAGCCTTTCCCCAGCTTGCAAGAAGGGGACTTCATGCACAAATGTATAGACCAGGCCTTAAACTCTATCCCCAGAATTTTCAGTCTTTTTCTGATTGTACTATTATCATAAACATTTAATTAGCTTACAGATGCCTGTATGTTACATGATGTAGATCTTGGTTTTCTTATTGAGAATTAAACTGTCAGATTTTGGATTGAAAGATTTTCCGGGACAACCACTCCTGGGAAGATGCCCTATTGGCTCTTTGTTTGTAAATACACTGTGTAGAGTGGTAAATTTCAAATATCTTGGAGCAGTTCTTATAACCCTTCCCAAACTGAGGAACAGCAACAATTGCTTCTCTGAGGTTATGCCTGATGTCCTTTCTTCTTGGCATGATGTAGACACACACCTAAGTGCTCCAGAAAACCAAAACGCCAAATTCCTGCTTTTATAGCGGTAGTTACACACATCACTAAGCTTTTATGCATTTTATTTGTAGCCCCTGGCTATTAATTATTCTTTTAATAAATGTGCATGCAGGAAGGGGGTTCAAAATATTTCCCATGTATTTTTTGAACCTTTGCTTACTTTTTGGGGAAGAAACTACATATTGAAAGGTTTTTTTTGTGTGTTTTTTGTCAGTTATTGGTTTATACAGGTTGGTGAGGACTGCACAATTATATTTAGGCTCTGATCAATAAAAACACTGAATTTTCAGAAAAGGAAAAGACGTCTATGAAATGAAAACAAAACAAATTAAAATAGAGTGAAAACTTGGATGTAATTTTGCTTTAGTGCAAGGGGAAACAAATAAGTGCAATCAACTATAAGCCAAGTAAATTCTCGGCGACAACATTTCTGAAGTGTGTTCACTTGTCTGCATCAATGCTTTAATGTAATAAGTTTAAATAAAGGCTGGTTAGATAAAGGCATGAATGTGCATGCGTACAGGTGTAAAATGGCAAGGCTACTACTTTATTTACCTTTAGACATTTGGATTCAAGATCAAAAGATGACTATCAGATGATGGATCAGATTTTTTTATTTCCTGATATTTGCAGCTAGAAGTGTTAAACAACTTAGACCTTGCCACCTCTTGTGGGGACCACTCCAGTTTTTAGATGAGCAAAAATATTTGAAAGAAGTATTCAAATAAATAACACTATTTACTTGCATATCCCTTGCTTGCAATACTGATATCATCAGTGTTGCATTCTTCTTTTGTGATGCTTTGGCAGGCTTGTACCCTAGCTTCCTTCAGTTGTTCTTTTTTGAGGGAATATAATCCCTTCAGTCTTCACATCATGAGGAGAAACAAATTTCATTTCAATTGCATGATGAAGTTCCTCCCAATTAGATTATTTCCCTGTAAACTGGGAGACAGAATGATTTTGTGGACTTCTGAATTCTTACTGCTGTTATCATCATGAATTATATCATCAATAAAGATTAGTGAGTCTCTTCCAGAAGCAGTGATGCAAGTCCAAGCCATGGCATTACCACCACCATGCTTGGCTGATTGCACTTTTGCATTATGAGCACATCCTTTCATTCTTCTTTGGTCTTTTGGTTCATCAACTCTTTTCTCAGCTTTAAACTGAGTGGCTTTTCTCCAGTGAATAGTTCATGATAAATATCCTTAGTTGTGGTTAATGCACCAACTATGTTTGGTCAGTGAGTTCCAGCTTAATAAGTAAAATGAGTTGTGTTTTCCCTTGTGTGTATGAAAAAGGGGGTTTACACTGAATCAACAAAATTGATGTTTCTTTCCTGTCTTTATTTTATACACATTTGTGACTTTTTGTGACCGTTCTTCCCTATTTCATGGATATTGAATGACTTTGTCCTGCCGAAAGTTTTTCTGTTATTGGCTCGCTCTAGCATACACCTGCATATATTTGGGCATGTTTCATGAAAAGTATATGTATATTAAGATAAATTGGGAAAATGCATTAGTTATATGATATGTTAAGGTTCTCAAAATTTGCGTCCACGGATTTGAAATCAGATTTGCAGAATTGTAAGTAATTGTAGGTCCTAAGCCTCTCTTTGGGGATGTTTTCTGGAGGTAAAATAAAAGTAATTCTTGTTGTTACTCACAGCATTATTGTAGAAGACTCCATACTGTGAATGTTTTTTTTTTTTTTCATATGCCTCCATCATTAAGAAGATTTAGAACAGTTGGATCTTATTCCCTTTTTTTTTAATCTAATAGGAAATGTGGACGCTATTCTCCCAATAACCCACTTGGATTTGTCTCCTCTGGGAATGTGATGCTGGTGACTCTGGTAACCAATGAACTAGGGGACTTTCCTGGTTTCAGAGCACAAGTGTCTCAGGTGCCTGTGGACAGAGCTAGAGGTATGAATGAGGACTGTATAAAGGATACATCAATGGTTTGGCCTGCAAATGTAAATAATTGTCTTGTTATGCATATTTCATGTTCATATGAACATATTTTTAACTGTTGTAATGTCTTATAGTGTACTACAGTGTTATTTATATGGAACTAAAATGATTTGAAGGATAGAAACCTTGGATAGGTTAATGTGTCTACATTTATGTCTTAAAGCATTAAATATGATTTCATCTGGGTTGTGAGTAGAATTTAGATTGTGGTAATCCACAATTTATTACAGATTTATTACAGAATGTTTAATTGAATTCAAACTGTCATTTTAGCAGCATTTTATCACAGTACAAGGTGTTTTTTCCAAAATAAATGCCTTTAAAATGCCTTCTGGTGAATCTGATTCAAGACCACATTCCTCTCTCTCTCTTGTTTCTGCTTGCCTATAGCAACATCATGCGGTGGAACTTTTACAGCATTGTCTGGAACCTTTACATCACCAAACTATCCAAAATATTATCCACCACTCATGAGGTGTGAATGGAACATCCAGGTTAGAAAGCCTCTTGCACTGAAACTAGTGTTTAACTACTCCCTTAACTGCATATAATTCTATTATTGTTGTGTGTCCTGAAGGTGCCACCTACAATGAATGTGAAGCTGACCTTCTCTAAATTCATGATGTCTGTCGGAGGGTCCTGTTTGAATGATTATGTCCAGGTCAATGATGAGAAGTGAGTGGCAATGCAATTTGTTGGATTTGTTTTAAGTTACTAAAAGAGAGAGAGTGTAAATGTGTGCACAAGGGTGTGCCATGAAACTAAGAAAATAATTGTGCAAAATAAACATTGCAAAAACCTGCTCATGCTACCTGCTTAGCATGAGCTCAAAATGCTGTCAGCCTTAATTATGTCCAAATCAGGCAAATGATATAGAGATTAGAGTCTTTCCAAGGTGAAGAAAAAGCCCTTCACAACAGCTGGCCAGGAGGTCAGAAGTCAACCATCAAGAGTAGTCTTCACTAGAATAAAAAGAGTTTACCACTAGATGTAAACTAGTGGTAAGCCTCAAAAACAGGAAAACCAGATCTGGTCAAAAATCTGAAAAAGCCAATACAATTCTGGAATATCATCCTATGGATTAATGAGACAAAGATCAACTTGTATCAGAATGATGGTAACTGGGAACCTTGCATTTATTGGTATTGACTGCTGACAAATGCAGCAGGGTGAATTCTGATGTGTACAAGGCTATTGTGGTGAGGAAGGCCATGACAGGGGGAGTTGTGAAAAACCATCTTCTTCTTCTTCTTCTTCTTCTTCTTCTTCTTCTTTCGGCTTTTCCCTTCAGGGGTCGCCACAGCGAATCATCTCTCTCCACCTATCCCTATCTTCTGCATCCTCAACACTTGGACCCACTAGCTTCATATCCTCATTAATTCCATCCATATACCTCCTCTTTGGCCTTCCTCTTTGCCTCCTGCCTGGCAGCTCCATGTCCAACATTCTCCTACCAATATACTCACTCTCCCTCCTCTGAACATGTCCAAACCATCTTAATCTGGCCTCCCTAACTTTGTCCCCCAAACGTCCAACATGAGCTGTCCCTCTGATGTACTCGTTCCTAATCCTGTCCAATCTTGTCACTCCCAAAGAGAACCTCAACATCTTCAGCTCTGCTACCTCTAGCTCTGACTCCTGTCTCTTCCTCAGTGAGACTGTCTCTAAACCATACAGCATGGCCGGTCTCACCACTGTCCTGTACACCTTCCCCTTGATTCTCGCTGATATTTTCTGATCACACAGAACTCCCGACACCTTTCTCCACCCATTCCAACCTGCCTGCACTCGCTTCTTTACCTCTTAGTTGTGAAAAACCATCTAAATGTTGTTATCGCATAGGTGATCATTCAGCTGCACCAAAAAAAGTGCCTCATGGATTTTAATAGCCATAACTTTCTGTGGAACAGTAATCATTGCAATACAAATAGGAAAGAAGATTGTGTAGATAATCATACCTTATGTCATTTAAATAATGGATTGAGTACTACTTTACATCCAGGACATGTACCGTACTCCGCAATCGAATTAATTTGTCAGCCTGAACTTTTTGTTAGATGCATCATGAAAAGTGTCTCTGTGTAAGTGACAACCCAGATACCATGCAGAATTTCACAGAAATGCTTATACTGTATCTAATGCAAATTAGTCCCAAGAACATCTCTGGAAAAAAAAAATCTATTCTATGGTTCGTTTATAAATGTAAGGAAACTATAAAAGAAAAAGTCTGAAAGACTTTGACGAAGAAGAAGAGCTCTAAATGAAATTAAAAAGTAAAGCTGGAGAAGATTTATTTCCAGTATGTCAACAAGTACTCCAACAAACAAATGATGGAACCTGATACAAAAAATGATGGGCAAAAACAGTGGTCCTCAAATACAGCTCATCAAACAGCATGAGTCACTGTTGACTTCAAAACAAGAAATTGCAAACATTTTAGCAAAAACCTTCAAAAATCAGTTATGATCCTTCTGCTTTCCGAACTTTTCAGGCTCAACAAGAGAAGGAGAAAATTAACTTTAGATTTAGTAAAATAGAGTCATACAACCATGTCATGGTTGTCTTTTTTTGATTTGGAGAAAGCCTAGGACACAGCATGGATTTGAAACCAATGAATTTCTATCAAACGGAGTCTTTTAAGACTCACACATGAATTTTTATTATCAGGAGAAAATTCACCAAAGTGCTCATCTTGTCAGAATCCACTGTCCATTAAACATATTTTGGAATCCTGAAACTTAAACATCTTATTTAATCTTACTTGTGAATAACTAAACCGGGCTTTTTACATGAACATAGCTATAGAAGCTGGCATGGCGTTAAAAAAGGAATGTGGAAAAAAGTCTCTTAAATAGCTGAAACGTATCTAAAAAGTACTGCACTTCCTGCACCTTAACCTGATTTTGGATATAAATACCATGTAATGTTGGAAGACTGGACTTTGAGATCATATTCATTATTTAATTACACCTCCAATATACTGTGGTAGACAGCTAAAAGAACTTTGCCAGTAAAGACCTACTAGAAGGCGGGTCAAGATGATCACAATATCAATATTGCAAATCTTTTAGTTTTAGTGAACCATTATTGTTTTGGAACTGTTTTGTGCCAGGTTCTTTTGTCAAAATTAATGCTGTACTTTTTTTTGTTAAATGTCAGAATATTCAATAACAAATGTAGTTTTTCCTAGAGAGATAAGAGTTGGGTGTTCAGGTGTTGACCATATGTTTTTCTCCAAAGGCTTTGTGGCTCACTACCTTCTACCACCATGCGGGCCAGCACCACAAACAAAATGACTGTCATTTTCAGCTCTGATGCATCATATGTGGATCGAGGCTTTAATGCAACCTACCAAGCTTTCGAGCCCAATAACCGTAAGTGCTGAGCCCTGTACTTCAAAAGGAACTCATGATGTATCTTTGCCACTTCAGTGCCTAAAGTAACCACAACTGGAATTTATATTAAAACTCTTTGCTCTTTGTGCCCTCAGCATGTCCTGATAAGTTCCTGTGCAGCAATAAACGCTGTGTCAGTACTACCCTGGTCTGTGATGGCTGGAATGACTGTGGAGACACTAGTGATGAGAAGAATTGCCGTACGTACTGACTCTGACCTATAATACATGCATAGTTGTCAGGTTTTCTAACATGCATGCAAGTTTAGTTTTAGTATTTTATCTGAATCCAAAGTATTTTTAGGCTTTGGAATCTTTACATTAATATAATCTAATTTGCTTTAATATGTGAACATTACCATCAGTTAAAACTTTTTATACATGTTTCATGAGATAAAGTCATTTTGACTTAGTAGCTGTTAATATGCAGCCATTAAAATGTACTAGTACCTAATATAATTAGTAGTGCATCAGTAAATAGTGTTTGTGCATATTTTTATTTACTCTTACAGAATGCAAGTCTGACATGATCAGCTGTAAGAATGGTCTTTGTAAACCAATGTTCTGGAAATGTGATGGCGTTGATGATTGTGGAGACAAAAGTGATGAAATGAATTGTGGTAAGAACTGTGAGCTTTAAGCATAGTTTCCTCTATTGTAATTGTGTCTTTGTATGAATTAATCTACTATATCATGTTTCACATTCTCTCTCATGCTTTCTCTTGTGCACTCTCTCTGCCTTAGGGGCTGGCTGTAAAGAAGGAGAGTTTACATGTGGAAATGGTGTCTGTATCTCAGGGAAACAAAGGTGTGATGGGAGAAATGACTGTACAGATAATTCAGATGAAGCAGACTGTTCAGGAAGAAGTAAGTTGCATATTCATACAAAGCTTCTCCATGATGTCATTACATCTCACATTTAGATTATTTATCTTCAAAAAAGTTTAACACATTAATAATCATTGCTAGTATGGTACTGTTTATCAGAATTGTATTTACATGTCTGGCCTTTTTTCTCCTTTCAGGCACTGTATGTCTGGGAACTAATTTCCAGTGCAAGAATGGCCAGTGCATCAGTAAGCAGAACCCAGAGTGTGATGGAGTACAGGACTGTACTGATGGGTCTGATGAAAACGACTGTGGTGGTATAATACTAAATAAATAAATACATTTTTTAAGTAATAATAAGATTTAATGTATAAACACATTATACATATTAATTTCTAGGGGTTGAAACAATCAGATGATTTAGACTGATGCACTGATTTAAAAGGATACAAAATTAATTTACTCTAATAATATCTTCATACCTCTCTTCTAGTATGTGGATTGCGTCCTTTTAAGACCTCACGTATTGTGGGAGGGCAGGATGCAACAGAGGGGGAGTGGCCTTGGCAGGTCAGCCTTCATATCAAAAACTCTCTGCATGTGTGTGGAGCATCAATTATCAGTGAGCGCTGGCTAGTCACTGCTGCCCACTGCGTACAAGACGAACCAAAATTAAGGTAAACATGGCTGATTTTATGCTTCCTCTTTACCAGTGTGATTAGTGAAAACCCAGATACCAGTTTTACAAGAAGTCTACCAGTTTATCACAAATAGTTTATCTGTAGCGGCGGCCGGTCAATAGAATGCTACTTTAACACGTTAACAATAATTATACATTTTAGTAATGAAATAAAATCATTTAGTCGTACTTTTCCACTGTTAGTCATATCATTTATTTAAAATAAAAAAAAATCAAAACTGTATTTCGTTGAAGCGAGTTTGTGCGCGCGGGGCGCCGGACAAACGAGTGTGTATGTAGGTCCATAAACTTTTGAAAAGCATGTGATCTGAGGCTGAGCTCTGATTGGCTTGTTTCAAATTGTCCTTGGGGCACTCTGCTCCCCGGACCTGCCCACTTTGCGAATCAGTATTGTTTCGATATATTTGGCCTCATGTGATTGGACCATTCTCAAAGAGTCTCATTACCACTCACGGGTTGTCAGTTAACGGGCAGATACTGATTTAATGTGGAAGCAAGAGAAATATCTCGAGATGAAAGAAAATTTGGTTATATTTTTACAAAAATACCCTTTCCCAAGGCATTCGGATGAAGAATAGAAAAGAATAAAGGAGCTTGGACCAGATCGACCCAATTTGCAAATTCAGCAGCAATCAAGTAATGGCGGTCAAGCATACACTCGGTGCTTTTCCATCACTTCTTATTGAATGCATTGGCCATGCTGTCACTGGAAAAGAGACTGGTGTCTGTGATGACTGACATTAACCAGAAGGTTATTGAGAAATTGGCACGCCAGAAAGAAAGGAGAACAAAATATAATTTCAAATAGTGCCAGTGGCCTGTGATTCGGCAAGTTTCCTGTGTGTGTTTAATGATTACCTTCATTACTGATAATAAACCCACATTGAACTCAAATTCACTGATTCATAGTACATTTGTTAACAGTTGACTTTAACAGTAACATTTTCAATATTGTATCTTAGCAATAATGATATATAATTACCTGATAAATGACTATTTACAGTCCTGCATTACTAACACTTTGATTTTAAGTTTGTTTGCACTCCCCAAAATATTTTAGCACTAGCCCCCACTGGTTATCTGGCTATTCTCTTTCTTATTTCTAAACTTCTTAAGATTACATAAAAAAGGGATTTTATTGCAGGGGACCAAATAAATAAACATTTTTCTTACATCTACCAAAAACTGTGTTTTGTGTGTGTGTGTGAACAGGCTCTCTCAGCCAGAATCATGGGAGGTGTATCTGGGCCTTCATACGCAAAAGCAGTTGGGTAAAGCAGAAAAGCGTTATCTAAAAAGGATCATTGCTCACCCCAGTTACAACGAATTCACCTTTGATTATGACATAGCACTCATGGAACTAGACCAACCTGTCACTTTCAGGGACACCATCCGGCCCATCTGTTTGCCATCCTCCTCTTACATCTTCCCTGTGGGCAAATCAGTGTGGATCACTGGCTGGGGGGCCACCAAAGAAGGAGGTGTGTTTAATGCTTATGATGTGAAATGTTCGTCACTCACTCTAATCAGTGTCAGCCAAAGCATTTGTGTACATGACAAAAGCTCAGCATTTTTAAAAGGAGTGAGAAGCAAAATATTTCTCTAGAAGGACCTGATAAATATTTCAGTGTAATAAATTTTTGTGTGTGTGCACACAGGTTCTGGTGCAACAGTGCTCCAGAAAGCAGAGGTTCGCATCATTAACAGTACAGTTTGTGATACACTGATGAATGGGCAGATCACTTCACGCATGACATGTGCTGGAGTTCTTGCAGGAGGGGTGGATGCCTGTCAGGTGTAGTTCCTTTCTTTTTACAAAAAAAAATGTATCTACTGTTAGTTATCTGACCCTACAGACACAAATGCTCATATTACATATTCATATAATCACTTTAGCTAATGACTGATTCTGTATTTTTCCCCCTCAGGGAGACTCAGGCGGTCCTATGTCTAGCATTGAAGCTGGACGAGTGTTTCTGGCAGGTGTGGTGAGTTGGGGTGATGGATGTGCCCGTAGAAACAAACCTGGAATTTACAGCACTGTTCCAAAATTCCGTGCCTGGATTAAAGAACAAACAGGAGTATAATTGCCGGGGGGAAAAAAGTGGCTATTTTTGGAAACAGAGTTACCAGGACTTTAGTGAAGCACATTGATCAGAAAATCTTATTTATTTTGTTTGTGCTTGAGAGGACAAATGGAAAAAGAACTAAGATGCTTAGAAATCTATTGAGGCTGTCTCCGAAATTAGGTCAGTGTGATGAGCCCATAGCAGAAGAGCCTTGAAGAGACTCATCAGCCTGTGTCCACGAAACAACGTCTTTTAATCATCCCTGCCCCCAAAATGCATCTAAAAAATTCTCTGATTAAAATGTTAGTGTATACTACAGTTTCACATTTGTGTGTATATAATAATGTGAAGTACCAGGCTATGTTTTATTGTAAATAGATTACAAATTACTTATTTTAAATGTTTCTTAATAACAAATTTCTTTTAATACTATTTGATGCGTGTTTTGTAGATATTAACTGTTTATAGGTAGGATTATATAGTATATCTTTTCATTTCTAAAACTCTGGGATCCCTAAAAACACGAAATACAGACTAAAATGTGAATAATGATTTTTCTTCCTTCTTGTATCATTCTGTTTTATAAATGACTTGTAACCAGAACATACTGACCTAATACTTTTTTTTTTATAAGGTCAGCTAATGTGCCATTTCTGGGTGATTTGTGATTTTAACCCGTTTTCCAATTTTTGTGTGTTTTTAATATTGTTTGTTCTTTTACTTAACATGAATATCTTCAGGTTATAAATGCTAAATTCTAAATAAAATTCTAAATGCTAAAAGTACTGTTTTTCTTAAAATGTACTTGCTGTGCACAAGACAAGTAATTTGAGACCACTTACCTTAATAAATGAAGCATTGCACCTTTTTAATGTCTTGAAATGTGATTTGCTTAATAGTTGATATGACTCCAAGATGAACTGATTAAACAAGTGGAAACAAGTGTGAAAGCCTGGCTGGAATGAAAGCCTGCAGCCATACCAAGCCTTTGTGGATGAGCTGAAGACCCTAACGCATAAAACCACTGCATCCGAATATGCAAGAGGTCCATTAGAGCTCCAGATCTTGATCAGGCTTGGTAGATGTAAAAGGCTACAGGACATGTCATGTGCATTCTCAACAGTGATTAAGTGATGCATCATCCAGTTTAAATGCTATTATACAATAGTTATATCCTTCCTCACCTATCAGGATACATGAATGCAATATGGAGCTATCTGCTTGGCAGCACTGGTTGAAGTTACTAATGCAGGGATGGCCTCCTCTTATTCGTACATGCTTTGGTGTGTATGATTTTTTTTTAATATAAATATTATGGGCATGATTTAAAATGCAATGTTTGCTTTAATGGTTTATCTTTGTTAACATTTTTATTCGGCAGTAGATAGTCACTCATCATTTTATGTTTATGGGTTTAATCCATAGTGCATGCTTTTTATTCATTTGCATAGCAAGTCATTTTCCCTCTATATACTATGTGCAATGTTTTGCATTTGCAGATTCATGTTTGGAGTAGGATTTTCCACCACACAATTGGTAGAAATACTTCTAATTTGGGTTGCAGCTATAAGTCATGCTATACGCAGTGAATAGTTACAACAATATAGGTACAAGATTTGCAGTAATGCACCCAGTGTTTAAATTTCGTATGAAAGCATGAGCAATGTGCTCACTGATTTGGACATCCCATGCAGACTGAATTGTCTGTTTTGACATATTTGAATCCTCTTAGGTGCTTATGACTGGCTCTAAGCTAGTGATGGCTATCATTTTGAAGATGTATCCCTGAATAGGGCTGGAAAGTTCATAACAGCTAACAGGGAGGATTCAGGCAGTCCCCAACACACTCCTGGCGGAGCCATGTGACGCACATTTTAGCTTAATGTGTGTTTTATTTATGGATAATGAGTGTGTTCGAAAACTAAATGATGGGGGCATCGAAGATCTTAATGAAGAAGGTTATTACAGAGCAGCAGTGACAAACTGCATGAAATACTTTGGGTTCATTGGAGTCAAGAAGAATGCAGGACAAATCCTGCTCAAACTTTTTATACTGTTTATCCTGTTGGTAATTTAATTGGGGTTGTGCTTTCGATTGCAAATTGAGTATCACCCAAATGGCTGGGTGATACTGTTGTTGGGTTGGATGTCTGTAAATGGTAAAAGTACACGGATTAAATGGTAATCATGTCCTTGATGTCCTGCTGCTGCTCCCATACTAAGCCTTTTTGAGAATAAGCTCTTTCTGACATGTCTCTTGGAGTGGAACCTGGGTTGAGGAAGTCTGTAATTTCTTTCAAGTGCATCTTGTGTTATTTCAATCAATTAGAGCATCCTTAGGGCTGAATATTCATTCATTCAATGTCTACCGCTTATCCGATCTATTCTCGGGTCACGGGGAGCCTGTGCCTATCTCAGGCGTCATTGGGCATCAAACACCTTGGATGTGTATCCTGGAGTGCCAACTCATCGCAGGGCACACACACACTACGGACAATTTAGAGATGCCAACCTACAATGCATGTCTTTGGACCGGGGGAGGAAACCCCTGAGGCACGGGGAGAACATACAAACTCCACACACACATGGCGGAGAGGGGGAATCAAACCCCCAACCCTGAAGGTGTGAGGCAAACGTGCTGACCACCAAGCCACCATGCTCCCCCTACACATAACATAATGTTAATAATTTTGTTATCTGCATATGTCAAAAGAAAGAATTAATTCACATGTGGTGGCCATAGCACCATCAGCAAATATCACCCCCAGTAGCTAATTACATAGGACAATAAAAAGTCAATAAATGAACATTCATAAGTATGAAATGTCTGAAATGATTTTCTGAGTGAAATGTTGCTTAAAAGCTGCATGGCTGAAGGAAGTCATGTTTTAGAAGTAATTCAATGGAAATTACAATCCAGTTACAGCCGAACAATGCAGCACACCTAATTTTAGCTCAGTTGGTACCTAAGAAACAGGTATTTGAACATAACTCCATCCATACCCAAAACTCAGCACATCTCTTCATAACACTGGCCTTAAGATGCCTTTCAGAATTATACAACCAGTCCTCAGTTACAGCTGTTTTAGTAAAGCTCTGCCCATATAGGGGCCATGTTGTTTGCAAATCACAGTGTTTTTGATAATTAATGAAGATTAGAGTCTGCTGAGTAATCTGACGTTTGACATTGACAGAAGTCTAGTATGTAAAATTATATGTAGTAAATTTTCATAAATTTGAGTGGGTGTAGCTACATGGCAATGTATTTACCCAAAGGATTGTGAGGAAATAACTACTATAAACCTTCATTTTTCAGGGATGTGCATGCGTGATATTTTTAAGCCAATTTGAATACATTAGAATTCAGGCATAGAGGCATTGGTGGCTCAGTGGTAGGTTGCTCGCCTATCATGCGGAAGGCCCAGGTTCGATTCCCAGCCACTGGTTGCAGTGCCGGTCCCAAGCCCGGAAAAATGGGAGGGTTGCGGCAGGAAGGGCAGCTGGCATAAAACCTGTGCCAAGTTGTTGTGCGGACCAGTTGGTACGCTGTGGCGACCCCGAACAGGGAGCAGCCGAAAGCAAATACATTAGAATTCATCCTCTTAAATGCCTACTGAAATCTGATTGGCTGATTATGGCTGTTTTTAAGTAATGAGGTCATTATTAAAGGTCTACTTACATATTAATATGTACATCCTCAACCAAATTTCAGTTCAATAGGACTAACAGGTTTTGCAAAACTTAAAACTTAGCCCTATGTATGATTCACCATTCAGATTTCAAATACATGCAACCTTAATGTGATAAATTTCTTTGAATAAATTAGGCCCAATCTCATAAAAATTGAGTGGCATATAATGGCTTTATTATCTACAAATCTCAATAAATCTTTCATTATTACTGAGTTTCATACTCTGCTGAGTAGTTTAATGCCATTTTGTGAGGACAAAAATCTCAAGGACAGTAAGTTTTGCATTTTGCACAAAGAGTGCCCCCCAGTGGCCAATTTGGGATTGCATCAGATAGTAGTGCATCACAACCTGAACCTGCCATTCAAGTTTTGTGAGGAAATGTCAATGTTAATCTTGTCAGATGCCTTCTTAAATCTGATTGGCTGATGGCAGCCAAGTTTTTCTATTATTATAAATATTTAGGTAATTAAAAAAAACATGTACACATTATTACATATATGTATAAAAAGTTCACATTTATGTGACTTACAGTTCCTGGGAAACATTTATCTCACGTCAGCTCTACCTCATGGTGATTGTGCCCCCAAACGTTGTACATGACTTGAGACTCATGTACATGAGGCAAAAGCCTAGGGTAAGTGCAAGAATAACAACAATTTAAGATTGTGGTTTGATAGGATCAGTGATGGATGCTATGAGTATGGTAGGAGACCATGGTATGGTAATAGCTTTGCATGATTATGCCCCAAACATTGCAGGTAACCTCAGAATCTCTGTCAATCTGTTGATCCAGACAATTCCAACGAGGACCAGCACCTTTGGACCTATAAAGATCCAAACAAAGATCGCCTGAACGCCTACTACTACTACTACTACTACTACTACTACTACTACTACTACTACTACTACTACTACTACTACTACTACTACTACTACTACTACTACTACTACTACTACTACTACTACTACTACTACTACTACTACTACTAATAATAATAATAATAGGGGCACGGTGGCTTGGTGGTCAGCACGTTTGCCTCACACCTTCAGGGTTGGGGGTTCGATTCCCCCTCTCCGCCATGTGTGTGTGGAGTTTGCATGTTCTCCCCGTGCCTCGGGGGTTTCCTCCGGGTACTCCGGTTTCCTCCCCCAGTCCAAAGACATGCATGGTAGGTTGATTGGCATCTCTAAATTGTCCGTAGTGTGTGATTGCATGAGTGAATGAGAGTGTGTGTGTGTGTGCCCTGCGATGGGTTGGCACTCCGTCCAGGGTGTATCCTGCCTTGATGCCCTATGACGCCTGAGATAGGCACAGGCTCCCCGTGACCCGAGTGTAGTTCGGATAAGCGGCAGACAATGAATGAATAATAATAATGATAAGGAGAAGAAGAAGAAGAAGAATTCTTACACTTCATACTTGCAACCCTAAAAATTCCAACAATTTCAATAAGGTTACAAGCATTATTAATAATATGAAAAATCCTAACAAAAATAATAGGGTTGTTTATATTTATAAACATGTTTATACCACTGATTGTGTTGTATTTCTAATTATTGTTACATCTAATGCTACTACACACTGTTTAATCCTCCATCTACCCAGTACCTCAATAAATTGAAAGAGGCCACCATGGGGCTATTGCTGACCACCTATTCACAATGCTTAAATAATAGCAGAGATCATCACAGGATTGAAAGAAACTTGCTAAACCAATAAAATATAAAATACAAAATAATATAAAAGCAATCACAATCATGAAGTCAGAAACTGACATTAATTAAAAAAAAGTAAAGTAAAACTAGCATACATTGTGAATGGAGAAGATGGGCTAAACATATATCTTTAATCATGAATACTTGCCTAATAGATGGCACTAATCTACTAATAAATATAATTGAACTGGATATTATCTTAAAATAAAAAATATCTCAATATCTTAAAAGGCAAATGCTTGCATACTGTACTTTAATTTGACTTGTAGTAGCCACCTTCAGAAGGAACACTGATTATTTCACAATTCAGATTAAATTTGTTAATGGTTATATGAAATAATCAACCACACACACAAATCAAATGGTCCAGATATTTTGAGAAGAAGAAAAAAAATAAGAAAGTTTTAGGCAGGTGCGAAGAAATGCTGTAAAGTAAGAATGCTTTCAAAAACATATATGTTATTTCTTTATTTTTATCAATGGCAAACATTTGGCTTCAAACCAGCATCAGTACTTACACTTGCACACTTTGTACACTTGCACAAATTCAAGGATATTTCAGGATCAGTGTCAGGTGTATAATTAACCAATTATACCAAGCAGATACTAATGATCATCAATTTCATATGTAGGTTGAAACACAGTCATTAACTGAAACAGAAACAGCTGCATAGGAGGCTTAAAAGTGGGTGAGGAACAGCCAAACTCTGCTACTAAGGACAGGTGGTGGAAGACAGTATCATGTCAAAGGTCATAAAACCATGGCAAGACTGAGCACAGCAACAAGACACAAGGTGGTTGCACTGCGTCAGCAAGGTCTCTCCCATGAAAAGATTTCAAAGCAGACTGGGGTTTCAAGATGTGCTGTTCAAGCTCTTTTGAAACACAACAGGCAATGCTGAGGACCGTAGAAGCAGTGGTTGGCCAAGGAAGCTGCAGATGAAAGACACATTGTGATTACTTCCTTTCAACATCGGAAAATGTCCAGCAGTGCCACCTGCAAAGAACTGGCAGAAACAAGTGTAACTCAGGAGCACCCATCTACTGTCTGGAGAAGTCTGCAGCCAAAAAGCCATACCTCTGACTTGGAAACAAAGCTAAGCGCCTCGACTATGCACAGAAACATAGGAACTGGGGTGCAGAAAAATGGCTGAAGGTGCTCTGGACTGATGAGTCAAAATTTTAAATATCTAGCTGTTGCAGGAGAGCAGGAGAGTTTGTTTGCCAAAGGGTTGGAGAGTGGTACAATAATGAGTGTCTACAGTCAATGTTGAAACATGGTGCCCCAAAGATACAGCCAATGCCAATAAGAACTATGTTCAGCATAGAGAAGATCAAGGAGTCTTGGAAGTGATGGCTTGGCCCCCACAGAGCCCTGATCTGAGTCTGTCTGGGATTACAGGACGCTATAGAAGGCTTTGAGGCAGCCTACATCCACAAAAGATCAAGATGTTTGGAAAAACCTACTTGATGAGTTCCTTCAAACACTGTGTGCAAGTGTACCTAGAAGAAATGATGCTGTTTTGCAAGCAAAGGGTGGTCACACAAAATATAGCTCCTCACCCCATTACCGCCGACAGGCTGAAAGGGCGGCATTCTGGCACCACCACAATGGACAGTGGCAGAAGAGGCAGCAAACAGACAGGGTGGTGGTTACTTGAGCAGTGAGGCAATCACAGCACTCACTGCTCACCACCATGATCAAGATCAGAGTGAAAGACAAGTTGTGACACAGTGGAGCTAGTAAGGCATACACGCTAGAAATAATGGTGAAACCTTCCTGCACCACTCACAGCTGCTCAAATTCTCCTCTGAGTTTGTTGCGATGCACTCTGGGTGATCGCCTTGCCTGCTCTCTCGTTGCTATACTGATGACACTTCCTTGCACGTCTGTTCACCACCAGCACAGTCACTGCTTACGCTAAGACATTGTTTGCACTGCTTCATTTGAATCCTTGCACTTTTTGCTCACTGATTATCTGCACTTATTGTAAATAAATGTTTGTCACTGTTTTCACCGCATTCTCCTGTCTACTACCTGTATATGCTCCACCTCTCACAGCCTGAGGCAATACACTGGTGGAGAATGCGGACATGAGCATGACCACAGCCTTGCAGATAACAATGGAGCAGATGCTTAAACATTTGTCGGAAACGAGCATCAGCAGCAGGCGGACACCCAGGGACTTGAAAATGTTTAGGCATATTTGAACATGTTCAAGGGTGCTTTTTCTACATGAAAGGTGGGACAGAGATTCCTGGGGCCACACCCTTTGCACCCTTCTTCTCTTGGGAGGCCCTACTGGCCTACTATGCCCTGTCACCAGAGAAAGCTGCATATTATGACATCCCCAAGGCCAAAGTTCTCATCTGCTGTGACCACTCTCCCACCAACACAGCTGGGGAGTTTCATTGCTAGGCATGGATCATTTTCTCAGAGCACTACCATGTGAGGAGCGGAAGCAGGACCCTCCAGGTGTCGTGTGTTAATGGTGACATCCACAAGGTCGCAAAGATCCAGATCCGGGGGTTAACTGGGTAGTTGCCATTGCTGGTTGGGATCCTGTGGTCCGGGATGGACGCAAATATCTGGGCCTTCTGTCTCCAGTGCCCCCAGTGTCAGCAAAAGACCCCTAAGAAGCCATCACCCACCCCCTTATCCTGCTGCCCATCATAGTAGTCCTGTTCAAGCGTATAGGCATGGATCTCATCAGGCCACTACTGAATGCAGTCCAAGGGCAAGAATACATACTTGTCATCGTCATTTATGCCACCAGGTACCCCAAGACAGTCCCACTTTGAAAGTCCCAGAACATTGCAAAGTAGCTCACGCTCCTTTTCAGCAGGGCAAGAATACCCAAGGACATCCTCATCGACCAAGGTATGCCATACCTAACTGAGGCACGTTCCAGTGTAACCTCTGCGACGCCCTCCACCGTGCATGCGAACACAAAGATGCTATGTGCAATATCTATACTGGCTACAAGAAGGTAATGGGGATGTATTGTGGGAACTTCAACTGGTGGTCAAGGTCAGCTTTCATGCTCTCATTCCACTCACCTCCAGGTGACAAGACAGACCATTGTGGTCTGGGATTTGCATAGTTGGCAAGTGTCCTCTGAGCCATACCAGAGGTACAGGTCCTGGGGAACTGAGCAGGGTATCATATGTGGCCCTGATAAAGAAGCTCGGCCTTGCTTGGTGCATCCACCATATATCTGCCCAAGTAATGTTTTTATTAATCACAGCCTTGCAACTCACAGTTAGATGATTTACAGTTTTCCTCTTCCAGCTTCACAACTTCAGAGATCAGAGAAGGAAGGTCTTTACTTTCAATCTTTGTGGATTTGGACCACATATTATGTGTGGTAATGTGCCAACCCTGCCTATCTGCAGCAAACCAGAAATTTCCTGCTGCTCGCGAGAATTGGCTGGTCATTTTTCACCCTCCCTAATCCCAAAACTTCCCTAGCTCTCATGCTCGTAACTGTTTACTTTCTCCCACGAATTTTTGGTAAAAAAAAAAAATAATAATAATACTGCGAGAAGTGCTTAAAGCCAGTTTTACAATGCGAGCCCAACAGTTGTCCATACTTGTCACAGTAAATACCTACACGGTGTTTGCACATCTAATGAAAATTTTAAAACAAATTTGTTTTGTATCCCTCTCCTGATTGTTTTGTCAGCTCTTTTAAGAACCAAGGCTTCAGCAGTAGGCGTTGCTAATAGCCAAAGAAACATCTTTTAATGAATTGTGTTTATCTTATTTTATATTCGAGTTGATTTGCAAGGGGCACACACACACACACACACACACACACACACCCCCCGTGTTTAACGTGTCCCAGTCTAAAGTAATTTCTCACACTAAAGTGCTCTGATTTGGAAGACGGATCACATCTGGGTTTCTAAAATAAAAATATTGTTGTTCACATTAACATCTTGTTTTTAATACTTTTTAATGGAACTCTCATACAGTTATGGCATGCTCGCTAGTGCTGGCTATATGCCTGCCTGTCCACAGGCGCACAGACATCACAGAATGTATGACCTGTGTGTTAGGTAACATATGATCTAAATTTCACGCATTTCATGTTTGTGGTATGAATCTAAATCTTTACATGTTTTGGCCAATGACTTAATTTCCGGTAAAGTGCGAACTAGCCAGTAGGAGGCGTGCGCGGAGTGCTGAACGCTGATTGGACGACTGACAGGAGACTGCGCAGTAGATTCCATGATCAGACAAACGCACACGCAGTGGCTGCTTTAGCAATATTCGCTGTTCGAGTGGAGAGAAAAACACTTTACGAGAGGATCGACGATTTACCAAGGGAGCAGTTTAATAACTGCGGCGGCGTCGGCTGGTGACAGATCTTTTCAGCAGAGGTGAAGCCGGAAGCTGTTTTGAAGATGGGTTCAATCCCGGCTGTGTCTATTTTGATTTTGGGAATGGTTGTCCCTAGCCTGGCTGGATATGTGGAGGTAGGCTATGACACGCAGCTATTTAGCCGACTGCGAACAGCAGAAATATTTGTTGGAATGTGTTGGTTGTTGACATGCGTAGTGCCTTCTTTAAAGCTTGCTCATATTTTCTATTTTGATGGATTCCCTGAATAGTGAAATGCGTTCAATGACTTAAATTTTCTATATACGGCACAGGCGTGTATTTTAGGTCAACCCATTTTGGTTGGGATTTTGAGGAGTTTTTATCCATTTTCTGGCTGGAAAAAAAACCCCAACATGAAATGGTTTAAATTATTTTTGAGGGTCAGATTAGTTTTCCCTTTGCAGTACTGATATTACATAAGGATGCAGTATGTAAATAGACCCTCCATAACCAAAGGCTAAATGTGTATTGCTTGTTGTATGACTAGTCTCAGGTTTAGTGTGATTAATGGCACTTAACTAACATAAATAATGTTTCTGACCCCAAATGAATGTTAATTGTTTTACTGAAAGTAAGATAACCAGTATGTAATAGATATTTAATATGTTGCAAAGCATGTCACAGCATGTTTGCTGTAAGGCAATATAATCACTGCATAGTATTTTGTTCATGTCAAGCTTCTCTATCCATCTATACAATATTTTGCGAATCAGGATCCATCCTGGATATGGAATGAACCCTGTTAAGGTAAATGATGTTCATTTTACTGCAATACTGAGCTGATCACTGTCGCTCTTTCATTGTGGTATTATGTAAGGTGATCGGAGTTATTGGTGTTTCCTGTCTATAGTTTCCTGCCTTGCATTACCTCAAACAGAGCTGGACAAGGCCACAACCTTTGTTTTGCGATTAGTGAATCCTGAGTATATGAAATCATAACCAGTTCTAATTACAAAACTATGAACTACAATACAATCATTACCAAAAAAAGAAAAGCTGTCATTTATGAAATACGGGATGTAACATCCAATCAGATTATGTCTGTTTTGAAATATAAAAGAAAAAATTCTGGAAAACAAACACAGGTTGTTTTATGTATAAAAAAAAACATTCATCTACAGCAAGAATTCTCAGCTTTTTCTCATTTCACATTCCCCACTTTTACATTATTAACAGTAAACTGGGAAATATGAAAACTGCAAATCTAAAAATGTCAGCTATTTTTAAAACCTATTATACACACACACACACACACACACACACACACACACACACACACACACACACACACACACAAATCTCCAGCAGGGGGAGATATGAGGATTTGAACAGGGAAGATTTTGTGGAAAATATCTAAAGTTCATCAAAAAACCATCCTCATTGCTGTCACATATCATTGTCAAATTTACAAGGTTTGATGATGGAATGATGTACATTTATATGTCTGCTAAGCTATTTGAAATCGGTGAAGAGTAATGCCAGGAGGGGCTGCAGGCTTTGCCAAGACCACAACTTCATAGAGAAAGGACAAGTGGATTAGTTGATTAATTAAAAAAAAAAAAAAAAGGGTTGCCAAACATTTTAGCACTAAAATATAAGATACCTCTTATATTATACTTTGATTAGAATGGCCTTTATTTATTTTAAAGTTTGTAAACGGAATGTGGTTGCAATATTCCAGCAACTCATTTAATATTGCAAGACATATTTAGGGTAGACTCTTCACTAAAATAAATTGCTCCTTTTTTGTTAATTCATAACTAAGTCAGTAAATGGATAATTCTGAAAAAAAGATGTGGTGTTATTAATAATACAGACCCATTTTAGTAGTAAGGAGTAAGGTACATCTAGTTGATAAACAGTCCTTGTTATAATAGATAAGGTGGGATGGCCTGTTCCAAAATATGTCAGTTTGTGTCAGTTTTATATTTGCTTAATATAACGTATATCAAATGCAAAGGTATCTGCAGGATTCAAGAAGTCTTGGGTAATATTGCCACCTTTGACCAGTTCTTACCAGTGTACATGGAACAAAAAAAAGTTACAGATTACCTTCAGCACACCAATTTTCAGCTTGATCAGCCTTATTGTTTGTGAGGAATAACCATTTAAATTTATTTTCTCCCATTTTCAAGGATTATGCCCTAATCTTTGCATATCACATCAGAATCTTTTCCCATGGATGGATTTCTAGTTTGTTTTTTTTTATACTGTGCAGGCTTTCTCGAATCCAGCTGTTTGAGTAAACCAGCTCTGCCCCACTTGGATTGATTGGTGTGTGGCAGCTTTACTGTTCACAAATGTCAGCCATTTTCATAATTATTTAGTTTCATACTCTCTTGGGTATTTTGACACCAAATGTATATGGTTTGAGCCAAAGAACCAAATCAAAACATGAAACATGAAATTCTACCATGCTTCTTATTTTTTTTAAGAAATGTGCTTATGTATGCAAAACTGTGAATAGTGCTTCCCCTGTGAAGTGTATGGGAAGTGCTAGCTCAGTGTTTAAGGCATTGGGCCACTGTTTTGAAGGTTGTCAATATAAATCTGCCCTAACCCTCAAGTGCTCAGATGTATAAATAAAATACATGCAAGTCACTCTGTATAAGGGCTTTTGCATGAATGTAAATGGTAATAGGGTCTTTGGCACATGTGTCAAATGTGTCAAACTTTGCTTTTGGCCTCTTGTTCTGTATCTGCCATTCATGTTGTATGCAAATCCATGCCAGCAGTCATAAATTACAGCTGTTTGAGTAAATTAGCATTGTGAAATGCCTGCTAAACATCTGATTAGTTGCAGGTGGCACTGTTTTTTAATTGATTAATTGGTTATAAAAAAATCCAGTTACATTTTAGCAGATTGATGGAGCATACCAAATCTCAGCTCAAATGGATTTACAGAGTCTAAAAAAACAGCTATTCAATGACCATGCCCCAACTTGAGCAAAGATACTCAAGTTTGGTTCAAATCCAGATTATCAGATCAGAAGTGTCATCTTTTTGACTGAAGCAGTCCTACCTTCTTAGAATTGGATTGTATTGTCTATAAATGTCAACATAATTGGGATAGTTATTGAAATTCACACAGAGTAGATGAACATCAGTTTTGTGAATGGTGACCAAAAATCCTTGGATTAGTTTGCAAAAGTAAGTGCTGCATATTATGTAGATTTAAGTGGACAGAGGCAAATATTCCAAAACCAGTTTTGTAATGAAATTGTACTAGTACTGTTGTTTTTTTCCCCCAAAAGGTATGCTTGCTTATGTTTGCACAAACATGAATAGTGCCACCCTTTGCATTACATAGCAATGTGTCTGTAACCAAGCTGACCAATTAAGTTTCATGGTGATTCTCAATGTTAACCCTGTCAAATACCTGTTGATTGTCTAATGGCACTCAGGTTTGATCTGCTTATGGATTATCAAATGCAGTATACTAAATTTTATGCTTGAACAGACTTACGGTTAGCTTACGACTTATCTAACCGACTTACGACTTGTTTAACCTCCCCTTTGTATGACTACACCCCAAATTGGGCATATTGCCTCTGAATCTTGCCTTTATATTTTGTTTTATTTTATTTTTAAGTTTCATGCAAATTCACATAAGCGCGCATGAGCTAGAGCTGTTTGAGTAAATTAAGCAATAATTGCTGAGTAGTTTGACACTAAATGAGTGAAGACTGGACAAAAATCCAAGGGTTAGTTCACAGAGGTAGGCATTGCATATTATGCAAATAAACTTAGTCATAATGGGTGGGGCAAACTGGTTCTTGATGCTTTTTTGTTATGGAGAACCCAAGGAATCAGTGGATAAAAGGAAATGTGTAGGAGTTATAGTTCATGAGGACATAAATGGCAAAACCCTGTGCGATTGATCCAACATTAAGCTAATTGGGCCCATTTCACTTACTTGAATGGCATAAGGTAGTGCTGTCTATTGACCAAGTTTCATGTCTGTAAGACTTATGGTTTGGTCTGCTGCAGATTTGTTTTAAAACAGACAAAGAATAATAGATATAGCCACACGCAGCAATTTGCAGGGGACAAACACAATGAGCATATCGCAGCACGGGTAGTTAGAAGTCACCAGGTTACATACAAACACTAAAGTAATTACAGATGAATACTATTATTAATACTATAATACCTATACTATAATATTTTCAGTGCTATTAAAACTTTGTGGCTATAGTTTAATACTGAAACTGTAAAATGTGTGATGTATTTGGCTGATGGCTGCTATTTTTATAAAGTAAGATAGATAGTACAAAAGTCAATAGTAGAAATCCACTACAGTGAAACAAATTTGAGCTTGATTTGACTCAGTCTGAGGAACTGTTATTTGTATCTAACCTTGTCCTAATTACAGTCTGTCTGTTTTCTTATCCAACCACCATATTGAAGGAGTGCATCATGACCCAAACACGCACACTAAATCAGTGTGATTTAGATTATTTATCATTATCAGAATGACTTTTGTTTTTCATTTTTCTGTCAAAGAGATCTGTGTGGGGGAAGACTACAGTTTGCAGTCACTTAGGTTTCCTTAACAGTATATTTTTTTTTAATTTTATTTAGCTGCTATAACTCACACTATTTTAACTTTTGACACCTAAGTATTTTCCAAGTAGTTTTGCAATACTTATCAAGCTGAAATATACATAGAAATTTTCTGTGGTGCTTCTGTGATTTGCTTCGGTGGTTTATTTAGATTAAACAGTTTTTAGCCTAAGAGCTGCTTCTGTCAGAATGCTTAGATGAATACAAAATTAAGATGCATGTAATCAGCCTCATATAACTATACCATCCTTTGTGGATATTATATGCATAATATAAATAATTTGTTACTCCTCATCCTTCTTTTTAATAAGCACTGCATCCCTAGTTGGTGGATATGCAGACGTTTGCGAACATGAGATCTTCATGTGCTGACTGTGTGACTGATGCATCTATGTATATATCTGGAGTCATTTTAAGTTAAATCTATATTATTTATCTATATTAATTAAATATAAACTACATCAAGCCATGCAAACTCACTATGTCCATTTATATTCTATAAGTCCACAATACAATTTCTATACGAAACAGTAGCAGAATTCACAGTAACAAATCATATTAATGGCAGAAGTATAACAGCATACATCACCCGAACATCACGGTATTACAGTACTATACACTTAGCTTAATTGTACAGTTCTAGTTAGTTAATATGAATGCACAGGCCATGTTGCTGAAGGTTTGTGAAGTAATAAATCGCTAAGTAAACTTAACAAACTTGATGCATTTCTTGAAATGTGTGTAAGTTTTAAATTATGAATGTGTGTAAGTTTAGAATTATGCTCCGTCTCATTAGAATTGCTTGACATGTGGTAAGAAGACATAGCATAAAAAAATAAGTTTCACTGAACCCCGTATTTTACAAACATTAATAGCACTCTCAGAGGCCAAACTAAATGAGCTCATATCAGTTATGAGGGGGTCAAAGAATGGACTGATTGGTTGATGGTGGCCATGTTTTTTTTTGTTTGTTTTTTTAAGTAACCAGGTCATCATTAGACATTCCACATGCAGATTAGCGATGAAGTCTTGACCATGTCCCTTTCCGAATGGCCTTAGAAAGGTGCTGTGTAACATATTTCAGTTTTTTTTTAGAACTGTACATGTAAATTAGGTTCTGTCTCAGTAGGTTTGATTGGCATGTGACAGCCATATTATAATTTAAAAATGTCAACATATTTTTAATAGCTTTTCATAGTAACATTTTATAGATTTTATATAGTAACATTTTTTCCATAGTTTTTAATAACTATGAAGGGTCACACTTTGCTGAGTAGTTTGACAAAAAATGTGAAGACATGACAAAGATTCCAGGACAACTTCTCAAAAGTATGTTTTACATATTCATCTCCTGGGGACACTTTATTCTCCTGTGATTTCTTTTGTGGATTTTTTGCCTGAAACTCTCAAACAGCACCGAGATACCTTGACACCAGCATTTGGTTGTTCAGCATCAGCTGATATTCACATATCCAGTTTCGTCTGTATGTCTATTTGTTTAACTGAAGTCCCAAGTCACCATTTTGCTTTGTGTGGAATGCCAGCAAGACAAACTGCACAAACACTTATTGTTGATGGGTTTTTTCCTCTCATCAATGAAATTTGATGTATGCAAAAGGGTAATATGGTGTAGAGAGAATGAGAGATTAGCTGTGTAACAGCTGTGGAGACACAACCAGAATTAGGATTTGCTAGAATCTGTGGAGACACACTGTCCACACAAAGAAAATAGAAAAGGTGAAAGGTTTTAGACTGCCATAAATTATTTCCCCTGTATTTGTCCACTTTGTAGCCAAAAAGTAACCAGAAAATTAATTCTAGACAAAATAGACATTGATGTTGTCAACTGTTCACTAATGAAACCCTAAGTGGGAAAGTGTTTGTGGCAATTGCAATCCTAATGCTATTATCGCAAAATAGTTTATCAATAACAGTCCAAAGCCATCTTCATGGTTTCTAAGTGGTCCCATGCACAGTAATCTCATCTATCTATAGGCTATCCATGTGGGGCCATATGCAGCAGCAGGCCATACTCCAGCCAGAAGTAGGGCATCAGGATGGATCTGGCATCCTGAAGAATCAGGATAACTGGTATCTCAAGAGTAGCATGTGTAACTAGACAGATAGTGAAAAAGGATGAGAGAGACCGTGAGTAAGAGAGACAGATTATTAGGTATACTTATTGTCATGTAATGGTTAAGGACACTGTACATTTGTAGGAGTGCAAGCAGGGACTCTGGCAATTGACAAGACTAGCTATGACAGCATAACTAAAGGGGAAAGCAAGAAGGTAACTTCTCTACAGTTATGACTGATGTCCTTTATTTATGACAAGATTTAGACACACACCTGAGTGCTCCAGAACACCAAACTGCCAAATTCCTGCTTTTATTGATGTAGTCACACTTCTTGATGAATAACTAAACTGTGCATTTCACCTAGCTGCTAATTACTCTCTAAATAACTGTGAAGATACTTATTTCATTTCAGATTATCTGAATATTGGTTTACTAATTGTGGATAAATGTGTGCATGTTGAAATCCTTTGTTTTTTTTTCTTTTTTCCTTTGTTGTCACCTGAGGATATTTGTTTATAGAAGTTAGTGAGGTAAATTTGTATATTTTAGGTCATTTTGGATAAAAGTATGATATATCAAATCTATAATATCCAAAATAAGATTTGTCTTATTTGGGATCAGCCAAATGTCCAAGGTTATTTATAATGTTTTTTTTTTTTATTATCCTGGGGACATATTGTCCCAACAAAGTGATAAATGTATTCACTCAGAGACTTTTGTTTGGCTTTGTCACTTTCGAGCAGGGGAGTAGATTTGATATTCACAACAGCATGGACAAACCCAGTCTCAAGGACAGAATATCACCCCCAAGCCATCTGTACATTTTGTACACCGTCTTGTCTGCATGGCTCATTAACACCCCATTTTTCTCTCTACAGTGATTCACAACAAGCACTGATCACACACTGGCAACTAGTGACAGTTCCAGTCTGAGGTTAAACTTATTGATGAACTCTCATTTGAAATTCTGAGAAAGGCATTTTGAAGACTCTGCAGCTGTTTAGTAAGTCTTTCTGTTCAGATGAAACTGAACTTTAGGCCTTGGTACTAAACACATTTGGCCAAAACCCACCCTGAGAACAATATCCTGAAGCGTATTGGTGGTGGACTGTTGAGAGTTACCTTTGACCTCCTAGTTCTTTGACTAATGCTCTAATTCTCTAACGTCATGGTTGTGTTTTATTCTTATATGTTTGACTCTGTCACCAGGTGCAATATCTCAAGAATTAGTGGTTGAATTTTTTTTGTAGTATTTGTGTTTGAATCATCATTGTAACCAGCAGCTGATCTGATAAAATTTTGGTGTTGGTTTAGGGTCACAAGGTCAAATGTCTGAATGCCCCCCCCAATAGCTTCTTCCCTGTTTGAAGCACATTTTAAGGGTTTCACAATGCTGTTTAGGAGTTTCTGTAACAAACCCTTGGTTCTTCTCTTACAAGCATATTCATATTGTGTGACATTTAGTTGCAAACAGGAGGACATAAAAAATCCATACCACCAACCAATTGCATATAGGTGATGAGCAACATAGCTTAGTGAGAGAGAGCGAGGTGGCTCTGTAGCTATAAAGTTGAACTGAGCCATACCTTTCAAGCTTCAACCACTGTGTGAGATGTTGCAAGAAGAAACAGGGATTGGAAACAGTGTTAATTATTTTAAATGATTTTATGTAATAGATTTTTATGTAAATCCAGTGGAGTCTTTGAACTGAGTGAGAACAGGGTAGATTTAATTGCGACTCAGGTACAGACTGGTGGTTCCTGGAGCGGAGAAGAGGATCACTGTCTGTATTTGTTCTTAACATCTGGCCTAGTTATGTCTGGAATGTAATCCTCTCACAGCAATGTGGATGCTAAGAGTGGATAAAGAGAACTAAGGTTGCCTGCTCAGTCACACGACCTGAACTTAGAACATTGAAAGAACAAAACGGAGAGGTGAAGAATGCGGCAGAACAAGAGATTAACTAGTTGAGGCTAGATTGGTTGAAGCAGTAAAGCAGATTACACGACAAGGCAAGGGCATGGAGCCTTGGAGAGTACATGGAGGGATACTTGTGAGAACAGCCATGAAAGACTGCATTCAGAATGGGAACACTTAATAAAGCATTGTATTGGATAGTGTAAACAGGAAGTGAAGCTTAATTAATTCTAGGGCTAGGCAAGGAAATCATTTCTGTTTACATTTTTTTATCTTGGGAGTGTGTAACACAGGCGATTATTACGTGTGGTCTAGCCTATCCTAAATTTCCAATAAAGTATTGGAATTAGATGTTTCCATATTAAATATTTGTGTCTATATTATTATCAGCATTATCACCTCCTGTATTTCACTGCAATCTGCACAGATATTTCACAGTATTTCACTGCACAGAAAATCTCGTTTAAAGCCCCTGATACAGCACTAATACAGCTGTATTGATCCACTGCTTCTGCAGGATGTTATGACATCCTGTTTTTAATGGGAGGAAAGAACGCTCATTGGACTGCCGGCTTTTAGTACATAATTTTGGGTCTTGTCCAGGTACACAGCTTCACAGGGAGTCAGAGGTGGTATGGGAAAAAATTTGTAATGTTTATTGGACAGCATATGCTTCACATGTACCAAACGGATGCACAATTTCTGCATATAATTACTAGGAGACCCCTCAAAGGGGTCAAACTACATAACTGCCAATCACTGACATGACAGTGACCATGACTAACATCTCAAGCTTAAACATATTTGGAGTTAATCAGACTGAGCCCATAACTAGTATATCTTGGTATTTTATAATTGTAAATATACAGTGGTGTATATTTGCCTTTTTTTTGTTTGTTTATTTGTCTTGATTGCTAGCAGTCACTGAAATTGAAACAGAGCTAGCTAGTTAGCAGCTTAGCAAGGAGGCATTGCTAAATTTTGGAAAAGTCTTTTGACTTATGAGGAGAGACTGAGACATGAAAGAGACCAGACCAGATACATGTCAATAGCCACCTTTTGGCAACCTTTACTGTCGATGGTCCTTTTTTTTAAAGCTCTGATGACACATTGATTTAGGAGAAAACTGATTGATTTGTTACCAAATTATATTCAACAGTAAACAACTAATCTGTTCTTTTCTAGGTCACAAATTAGTAGCATTTTCCAAGCAACTCAAAAATATTATTTTAAAGAAATTATTTTATTTTTATTAAACAAAGGGTTATCAAGAAACAATGCCTCCATTATTTACAATTATCACCAAGTTAGATATTGTCTTTAGTTCTGAATAAGAGGCTAGATTGTCCATAGATTTTGGGGTTGTACAAACAACACACAGCCTTTACACTTAACACTTTTGTATGAGGCTATGACACATGACGTATAAACTAAAAATTCAATAGACAGTAGAGTAACCTTGTAACAGGCAATTGAGTTTGGACAATATAAAGTCATGCAGTGTGCAGTCTGTTTTGAGTGGTTTTACTCAGACATTTATTATTCACCTGAAACTAGTCCAAAGAATTTGGCCATGACCATGTGTACACACTTCTGATATATGGATATTATCCACTCTACAAACCTCCTTTCCCTCTCCCAGTCAATATCTTTTGAAAAAATGGCCCTTTAAATCGTAAACACACTGTTGCACTTAGATGTTTTGTCTTTTCGTGTGATTTCCTGCCCCAGTGGGCCTGTTACTGCTTGTAGGTGTAATAATTCCTTTATAGAGCTAAATGGGGCAGCGTTGACGGCAATAATGTTCCTTATCAAACTCGCAGTTTACAATTCCCAAACTGTAAAACTACAAAAAATAATTAACAGTCATTATACGAATATAGAGATTAACATGCCCAGGAGTTATTGTACTTTCAAAGATTTCACCACAGATGTGGAACAAATTTGATCCATAACCTGAGATGAATGTTACTGTTACCACATGACATGATTGCTATGTAAAAGTGAGCGACTAATACAGCATTTGGCTAAAGTGTGTAACTTTAAAAATCAAAGAAAGTACCCGCTTTAATTCTGAATTCCCACTCTGGAAGGTCTCCTCAACCTTTGTGTTCAGCTGATGCTGTGAAATCAACATGGTCACTCATATGTTCAACAGTAAATAAAAGATCACTGTAATACTTCAAATTTATAGCAGTAGACAAATTAGTTGGTTAAATCTATAACATTGACCATACAGTTTACTGGTTTGAGAGTGAATTCATCATAAACGTAGGCTAACAGGCTAGCTTGTTCCTAACAAAACACACATTTCATGAAATCTATATTTTTACCCAATTTGTAGCTCAAGTCAAATGCAGAAATAGAGTTTGTTGCCTAATGTCTGGACACTCCATGTATTGCAACACTAACTATGTACGTTATGTGTGTGGGTGTGTTTGTATATGCAAAAATGTGTAAGGTTTCCTTCTGATCAGTCTTCCATGCAAACCATGTTTTTGTAAGCATTAGAAAGGTGCACCACCAGTCCTGTGTCAATTTAACCTTACTGCAGGTCCATAGGGTCAAAAGAAGGTTTTGCCTTTTGCCTACAATACGGGCAGTTTGAAATGAGTTTTATTGGTCTTCCAGATTTTACCTTGACTTCGGCATTTTCTTTTTTTTACATGCCAATTACAATTTATTGCTTTATACATTAAATTCATCAAATATAACTGTGCAGTAACTGCTTATCCTTTTGGGTTGTGGGGAACCTGGAGCCTTGGGGCACAGAGCAAGGTACACCCTGGACAGGATGTCAGTCGAGTGCATGGCACAATCTCACACTCATTCACACACTAAGGAAAGTTTAGAGATGTTAGTCAGCCTACAGCTCATGTCTTTGGACAGGGGGAGGAAACCGGAGTTCCCAGAGTATGCCCCAACACTCTGTTGTCATTGTCATCTCTTTTACTGTGTGTGTGTGTGTGTGTGTGTGTGTCAGCTGTAAGTCAGCTAGGATGTTCCTTCCCAACATGCCCATTCAGAGGAGATGATGACTCCTTTGTTTGTTACTCATCACATCTCTTTCTCTGTACGTCACTTCCATCGTGCTGTAATGGAGTGATTGGTTCCGCTGTGATTTCGAGCAGAACAGTGTATCAGATGTGAAATTTCACACTTCTGCCTTTGCCAGATTAGTGAGAGCACAGACAGCCATTTGAGCTGGCCTTTGGTTTAAAGAGCAGGCTCTGTATAACTTCACGAGATTTATTTTCACTTTTAGAAGGAACAAGGGTAGAATATCCTGACTGTCTACATTGTATAAATATAAATGTACATGTACATCTAACTGAATGTGACTGCTGACAAAGTGGCTGGATATGAGATGATGTACAGTGAGTTAGAAATGCTCTTGAATTGTGTTCTGAAAATGTTTAAATTGCTATATATAGGGGTGGAAATAAATGTGGGAGAAAAGAAAGAAATTCTCTGAAACTGTCTTTTTTTTTTTAGTTCTGCTTTTATAATAATAATAATAATAATAATAATAATAATAAAAAACCACCAACATTTCTTTTTCAAATAACACGAACCAGCAAAAACATGATTTAAAATCATTGATCATCAATCAATCAAATCATTCATGCATATACGTGTGTGTGTGTGTG
Source organism: Hemibagrus guttatus (assembly GCA_033459395.1). Lineage (NCBI taxonomy): Eukaryota > Metazoa > Chordata > Actinopteri > Siluriformes > Bagridae > Hemibagrus > Hemibagrus guttatus. The sequence goes on from JAUCMX010000004.1 coordinate 19,140,659, forward strand.
TTTTCTCTGCTAGAACAGTTTTTGTGCTGTGCGTGTGTGTGTGTGTGTGTGTGTGTGTGTGTGTGTGTTATATATATATATGTATATATATAGTGTGCACACCAACTTGATTTTTTTAGTTATTACTTTACAGTACACTACCTGACTTCCAAAAGGAGGAAAAAAGGCACAACAAATAACAGAAGACAGTCTTTTGTAAAAGATTACTCTGTGTGTGTGTGTGAGAGAGAGTGTTATTGAGGCCACTGTCCTATTTGCTGTCTATGGCACAAACAACAACTTTGTATGAGGTCTTTGTATCCCATCAAACCAGAGTTTCTCCAAACTATTCCCACACATCAATACACATTCCAGCAGCACTACAGCCCACTTTATCTTTCACAAACCTCACATCACACATCAACTCCTACTATTCTAGCTGAATTCACAAAAACACAAACAGCAGTGTTATTCAGGTACTTGTAAAGTACACAAAATATGTTTCATGAACATCAGGATAATCCATCATTTTGTATTTGTCAGTCGGCTTATGTGCCATTTTTATCATGGAAAAAAAAAAAAGGAATACCAACAGTCATTTTGCTATATTATTGAGTGGTATCTCATCCCAGCTTACTCTGAAGTGCAGAGTTCTATGCATAAAGGGTTAGCAGGTCTGATACAATTGAAGTTCTTCGTATTTTCATCTTGCCTCTACCCCACAGCCTTTGCCATGCCTTCACAGTTTAAATGCCTTTGTTGTAAAGGAATTTCATAATACCTCCAATGTGATTTCCTCCCTGCATTCCACAGCAGTGCTATTAATTTCTCAATGATGTGCTGAACATCAAATACTGCCACACAGCCTCTCTCTGCTTAACACTGTGTAGCACTGTTCCTGTGTTCGTTCTCTTCCATCTTTGCTATCAGTAGTCAGTTTACAATGGAAAAACTGATAACTGAAACTTGGGGAAAATGGGACACTGTTTTAAGATTTTTACTTTCATAGAAAGTGTGTGACATCCATGAATATATCTCAATAGAGGCATGCAGAGGGAGTCACGGTGGAAATGCCATCTGCAGATTGTGTGAGGTATCTGCTGGGTGGTGTTAGCAATGCTGATTGGTTAAACAGGAAAATGCATCCTGTCATAATGGTGTTGGACCTGAATCCAAACCTGTACCAAGAAAACGTATACAGCAGTTTGAATATTGGTTGACAGAAGAGTATGCAACATTATAAGCATCTAAATGACTTGTAATAAGAACAGTGAAGTAAAATTGAACCCTTGGAAAAACCTAAAGCAATTATCCAAAGTGCAGGAGTCAGTGGAAGGTGATGTCAGACAAATTATAGTGTTTTATTATAGTGCAGTATTGCCACAAATGATCTTCAAATGTGGTGTAAACTGCAAATTCTCCTTCATCCTACCCAGCAATTTGCTTCTTCTGTATATTTTTTATTTTTATTTTAGTTTTTATTTCTGGTTTATTCTTCTACATTTGTAGTACAGTGAAAAGCTAAATCATTCTCTGTGCATTCATACATACTGTACAACCCCCTTCGACAGATATCACAGGTTGCTAAAGTTTTTTTATTTTGTGGCCTGTTAGCTTTCTATTCTTGTTGTTGGAATTTCCACCAACTGAAGAATGTTTTTAGATGTATTCCTAGTCTGTCTTGCATGTATAGTATGTTTGAGATGATGTCAGGGGTCTCTGAGGACCATTTCAAAAACTTTGTCCTGTTCTAGACATTTGCTGCCATTTACTGGAATATGTTCTTCTGTGTCCCTGTGCCTCCACTGCCACTGGCTGCTACAGAACCTGAAAGTATATCAGCTCTACACCCATGCTTAACAGTTGGCAAGGTGATCTTCCAGAATGCTCCTAGCTTATTTGGATGTTGCTTTGCATACTTTTGACATTGACCTTTGTGATGAGGTTGTGGGTAATGTGAATCTCTGGTGACTTTTGCAAGCATATCATCTTTGTGTGTGCAACACTGCATTGTACAAGGGTGCAGCATGACTCCTGTCTTCTCTTCTGGATTTAATTTTACCTCTCTACCCAGTTTACAGACGGCACTATCTGAAAGTTTTATTGGTCTTTTAGATCTTTCAGTCTTTCTGATTTGGCATTTCTAAACGACTTCTAAAGGATTATTATGGTTCTTCTCTGTATTTGCAAATTCCAATCTGGCCTTTCGAGTCTTCCTGCTGAGGAGTGTTTAGCCTCTTGTGGTATGGCCTCTATAAAATTTTCCCTAAAATTATAGATTATGATACTTTCACCCTTGCCCTGTGAAAGCTGTTGGTGATCTGTTGTTTTGGGGTTTTTCTCATAATGTCTCTGCCACCAACTGCTGTTGCGTTCCATGCCTGTTTGTTAGTACAGTAGTGTTTTTGTTTTTTTTTTCTTTTTCAAGGCTCTGGTCAATGTTTCTTCTTTTTGCAGAAGCATATTGTCTTGCTTTTCTCCAATAGACAGCCCTCTGGTCTTCATCTTGGTTTATTCTTTTTAGCAACAAATGCATTAAAGGAGAAGCACAGGTCTTAAACCAGGAGTAGCTTCAGAACTATGAATTGTCACCAATCAGTCTGGACACGATCAAACAGGGCAACAACAAAAAAAAAACCTCCTGTCAGGCATGTTCCACTTTCTCAGCTAGCTAATCTGGTGGGAATTGCCTACTACAGACCTTCATATGGGTGAAAAGGGTAAAATGGTTGTGACATACGTTTGCTAAGCATCTCTTGAGATCACTATGGGCTTGGAAGTTGTGAGAGCTTAAAGCTGTTAGAGCCTGTGCACAGAGGGACACAGTAGTACTCGTTTATATTTCTTCATTTGTCTTCGAAATTATTCTGATCAGTCATCATTCTGAACAGTGTGACTTGAAACTGGAGAAATGCTCAAGGTGATGCATTTTCTTTTTTGAAACTGTGCAAGTAGCCCAGTGACAAACTATTCTAGGAAAAAGATGTTGCATACAGTAATGTTATAATAATTCTTTGCCCTTTTATAGTACCTGTAATATGTACAGAAGTAATCTCAATGCATGAAAGCCAGCAGTAAATTGTTAAACAGCCAAAGAGCGAGAGAGACTGAAAAGAAAGAGAGAGTGATGAAAGGGAACAATACACCCAAAGAGAGAGTATTTTACCACTCTTTTATTTGACTGTGATTTACATAAGTTATATGCCTTTATCCTGAGGTCTTATTCTTTCCTTTCTCTGTTTTCTATCTGTGTGGTCGGTGTCCTGGTGATGGTCTGGACTCAGTCAGTTATAAGCCTGGGGGATATCAGAAGTTTTTGTGTAGATGGTACAAAGTGTCTCTGTGTTTGTTTGTCCCCCTGTGTGTGCATTTTTCTCTGGGCTTTTACTTCTGCTTTAGAAATTATGACTATCAAATGTAATGCCATTTAAAACTAATATAATATGTCTTAAACACAGCACTACTAAAACATGTTTCCCTCAATTAGTTTTTTCACCAAATGGTCTCCGGTCATAACATACTGTACATTTGCCATAGTTATTAGAATCCGTTGACCAAGTCGCATATACACACAATATAATAAGTGTGACACACGGTGAGCAGAGACAGATACAAGAGACGGGAGCAATTGTAGTTCTACTGTTTTAATACATATCAAGGCAAAGTTATCAAAACACAGGCAAAGGTCAGGAAACACTAGACAAAACCAAACATGTAAATAGAAAGACAGGCAAACAGTCAAAACCGGAATAGTGGAGTGAAAACACACAATGAGCGTTACTTCACAACTGGCTGAATGTATGTGGTCTGTTTTGATGCTGTGGTTTTCTGGGAATTGTAGTCTAGAGCGGCTATGTTTGTAGGCCACGATGTGTTCTGGGAAGTGGATTTGGCGGTCTTGACACATTCATTCAGTTTATACTGGGAGAAAAAAGGGAAAAAAAGTTATTAAATGAAAAGCATATTATAGGGAAACTATAAATCTATGAAACTATGAACATCATCTTCTTTTGGATTTTCCCTTCAGGGGTCTCTCACTACAGATCACAATATCATCTGCAAACATCATTGTCCAAGGAGACTCCTGTCTGACCTCCTCTGACAACTGGTCCATCACCATAGCAAACAGGAAGGGGCTCAGAGCCGATCCCTGATGCAGTCCCACCTCCACTTTGAACTCCTCTGTCTGACCTACAGCACACCTCACCACTGTCCTGCTCCTCTCATACATGTCCTGCACCACTCTGACATACTTCTCTGCTACTCCTGACTTCCTCATACAGTACCACAGCTCTTCTCTTGGCACCCTGTCATACGCTTTCTCCAAGTCTACAAACACACAGTGCAACTCCCTCTGACCATCCCTATACTTCTCCATCAAAATTCTCAGTTCAAAATCACATCTGTTGTGGTCTTTCTGGGCATGAAGCCATACTGTTGCTCACAAATTTCCACTACCTTCCTTAACCTAGCTTCCACTACTCTTTCCCATAGCTTCATTGTATGGCTCATCAACTTTATCCCCCTATAGTTGCTGCAACTCTGCACGTCACCCTTATTCTTAAAGATCGGCACTAACACACTTCTTCTCCATTCCTCAGGCATCCTCTCACTCTCTAAAACCCTGTTGAACAAACTAGTTAAAAATTCCACTGCTGCCTCTCCTAGACACTTCCAGACCTCCACCGGGATGTCGTCAGGACCAACTGCCTTTCCACTTTTCATCCTCTTCAAAGCCTTCCTGACTTCATCCTTTCTAATCTTATCTACTTTCTGTTCCACAGAGTTCACCCCTTCTACTCTTTTTTCCCCCTCACATTTTACTCATTCATCAGCTCCTCAAAGTACTCCTTCCATCTCCTCTGTACACTCTCCTCACTTGTGAGCACCCTTCCATTTTTATCCTTAATAACTCTAACTTGCTGCACATCATTCCCATCTCGATCCCTCTGCCTAGCTAACCTGTACAAGTCCTTCTCTCCTTCTCTAGTGTCTAACCTAGTGTACAACTTGTCATATGATTTCTGCTTGGCCTTAGACACCTCCCTCTTCACTCTGCGCTGTAACTCCTTGTATTCCTGACTATTCTCTTCAGTCCTGTCCATGTTCCACGTCTTCTTGGCTAACCTATTCCTCTGGACACTATCCTGAACTTCCTCATTCCACCACCAAGTCTCCTTATCTTCTTTCCTCCTTCCAGATGACACACCCAGCACCTTTCTCCCTGTCTCCCTGATCACTTCTGCTGTAGATTCCCAGTCATCTGGCCGCACTACCTGACCACCCAGAGCCTGCCTCAACTTCTGTCTAAATTCCTCACAACATTCCTCCTTTTTCAGCTTCCACCACTTGGTTTTCTTCTCTATCTCTGACCTCTTTTTCTTACAGACCATCAAAGTCATCCCACACACCACCATCCTATGCTGTCTGGCTACACTCTCTCCCACAACCACTTTACAGTCACTAATCAGATTGCCTCTTCTACATAGGATGTAGTTTACCTGTGTTCTCCTACCTCCACTCTTGTAAGTCACTCTATGCTCCTCCCTCTTCTGTAAATAAGTGTTAACCACAGCCATGTCCATCCTCTTAGCAAAGTCCACTACCATTTGTCCTTCACCTCCTCATCACCTCTGTTTCCCTCACCAACATGTCCATTAAAGTCTGCTCCTATCACCACTCTCTCACCCGTGGGAATACTCTCCATCACCTCATCTAATTCACTCCAGAATCTCTCTTTCTCCTCTAACTCACAACCTACCTGTGGGGCATAACCACTAACAACATTCAACATTACCCCTTCAATTTCTAACTTCAGACTCATCACCCTGTCTGACAATCTCTTCACCTCCAGAACATTCCTCACAAACTCCTCCTTCAGGACCACACCTACCCCATTTCTCTTACTATCCACACCATAATAAAACAGCTTGAATCCTGCTCCTATACTATGAGCCTTACTACCCTTCCACCTGGTCTCCTGTACACACAGTATATCCACCTTCCTTCTCTCCATCATATCAGCCAGCTCTCTACCTTTCCCTGTCATAGTACCAACATTCAGAGTTCTCAGTCCTACACTCTTACCTTTCCTCTTCTCTCTCTGTCTGTGCACTCTCCTCCCTCCTCTACTTCTTCGACCAACAGTAGCCCAATTTCCACTGGCCCCCTGTAGGTCACCGGCGCCGATGTTGGTCGTTGTTAACCCGGGCCTCGACCGATCCGGTATGAAATTCAGAGTACTGACGATTCGCATGATTAAATTTGACAATGTTTCGCTCCGGATGCCCTTCCTGACGCAACCCTCTCTATTTATCTGGGCTTGGGACCGGCACAGAAGTCACTGGACTGTGACCACAATGGCTAGATTTATGAAACTATGAACATAAATATAAAAATTTAGCTAAATAAAAAAATTAACTGTACGTTAATTCATAATTCATTCATATGAAACAGCAATGCATGTTTTTTTTGTTAATGTCCAGGGAGATGGGTAAGAGACCAAGGATAAGAGAGGGCTAATGTATGGAACTTTTTCTAACCTGCTGTGTTGGTCCACCTTGTAGGTAGCATTAGATAGTGTTAAATATAGTCCTGATTATATTCTACATTCCAAACCTGTGAAAGACATGACGGTCCACATTGTGAACAGATGTAACCATTATGAAGGGCTGTATATATCTAGACAGCAAATGGAAAGGCAATTGCTTATTTTACATTTGTTCATTCACCGAATGCTTTTATCCAGAGCAACTTGCAGACAAGGAAATTCAAGCAAAGCGATATATGAAGCAGAGGTGCAAAGTTCACAGAGTTGTGGTGTAAATGTAGATTTTATTTATATATTTAGGCTTTTTTATTGGGGAGAAGATGGGGCATAGATAAGAGTTCATGAAAGAGGTAGATTTTATGAAAATATTAACGGATTCTGCTGTCCGGATTGAGGTGGGAAGTTCATTCCACTCCTGAAAGACAATCAGTTTGAATGTTCTGGACCTTATGCCTCGCTGAGTAGGCATCACCAAGGTGTCTGTTAACTGATTGCAGGATGTGGGAGTGATGTGTGATTGCAGGAGGGGTGTGATGTGGGTTCTTTTGGAATGGTTGAAATCAAGGCATGCTGCTGCATTCTGAAACAGCTGAAGGGGTTTGATGCAGATGGATGGGAGGCCAGGAGTAGTGCGTTGCAGTAGTCCTAGTTTGAGATAACAAGAGCACGTAGTAGCTTTGTGGCATGATCAACTGATGGGGTCTGATTTTCTTGATGTTATACAGAATGAACCTACAGGACAGTGCAGAAATGTGGCCTGTAAATTCAAGTGCTCACTGAAAGTCACCCCAAGCTTTCTGGCTGCTCTGGCTGGCTTGAGTTTGGTTGGGTCTAGCTGTATAGTGAGGTTGTGGCTGATTGAGGGAAAGGAATTGACGAGAAGCTGAATTTATGCAAATGTCTTGCATTTTTTTTTTGGATTACTGTTCCTCAGTATACCATTGAAAACAATAGCAGATATAGATATAGTGAGAAACTATAGTGGCTATTGCATGTTAATAACGTACTTAAAGCTGGAAGCTGTTTTTAACACCTTCCATGATTGCTGTATGCTTACAGTAATAAACAGCGTCAGTGAGGCTGGGTTTACATCTTTGTTTGCCTTTTTCCCTTTAATCTTCCTCACAGTCCAGACTGGAATCACTTTAGCTTTAATGAAAGACTGGGTGGAGCTGCTTCCTGTTTGAGTCAAAAAGGAAATGAGTGATAGAATAAACGAGTGGATTCTATCTGCAGAAAGGGCACCCGGGAAGACTTTGTATATACAGTGGCTATAAAAGGTCTATGCATCCCTGTCAGATTTGCAGGTTTTTATGATGTAAAAAAATTAAACCAAGATAAGTAATGTCATAACATTTTGTGTGATATAACAACCAACAATATTCATAATGTTTTAGAGGAAAAAAAATTTAGAAGTTGATAAGAGTCTATTACAATATCATGTTGACTCTTGCAATTTTCTTGAAATTACTGTTTCCTGCTCTATTTACTGGATTTCTTATTGTTTACAAAAACAAAACTGGGAAGTTGGCCTCTTGTGTTGCTTTAGCACATGCTAGAAGTTGCTGGAAAGACTAGTCATGTCCTAATACACATACTTACATTCACACACGGTTTCAGTTATTGGAAAAAAGTGAAGAGTGTAAAAGGCAGCTAACTCAGTGTAACTCATTCAGAGCTGAATCTGTTTTTCGGTTTCAGTTCATGTTATTATGGGTCAAATAAAGAGCTTTCCTTCCTGTTTGTGTCCTGTTTCTTCTTCTTCGTCTTCTTCTTTGTCATCTTCTTCTTCTTCTTCTTCTATGCTGCAAGTCTGTGGCTTTCCCTGGAATTGTACAGTAAAGAGGTGTGAATTTTGGTGCACTGATGAGTCATTTAACTGGCCATAAAAGTCATTTTACCTGAATGCCCCTAGTGTCACAACTGGAACAAAGTTGAATCATTTGATGAAGGAACAAATTATCCCCCTTCCCCCCTCTACTGTATTGGATTTTCTTCCATTTTGAATTTTTTTTGGCAAAAAAGTTGTCATAGCCTCCAGGTCTTATTCAGTTTTTACCAAATTTGGTTCAGATGATCTTCAGAATAATTTCCACAAAAATTATGAGAAGGCTTTTTGACATTCAAGTTTTGGACTGTAATACGCAAACAGATTTGATGCTGAAGCTCCAGCACAGGAAGTGAGCCCATATCTTTAAAAATGGCTTAACAAATCAATATGAAACTTGAGAGTGCTTTTTGGGATGACATGCAGAGGCACCCTAAAATTCTCATGCCAGTAGTGCACTTGATTTCTCACATAATGCTGAGTCATATCAATGCAAAAATTCATCCTTATGCAAAGGATGAGTTTCCATCATTATGCAAAACAGGAAGTTTGGCAATATTTCATCAATGCTTTGTTTATTTTTACAAAAAATGGCTGAGACTTCAAGAAAGTCTTGTTTTGTCTCCTTTGAAAAATGTGTTTCCCCCCCAATTACTTTTGAAGTGTTCAGGTTAGCACTATGATTATTAGAAGCATCTAAGGTTTTAATTACAAACTTTCATGACCACCTTTTGTATTTTATGAACTATTTAGAAAACTGCCTCAAACATTTTGTGGCTTTGAATGAAAAATGACATCTACTCATCAAACCAAAACCATCGCTATATTATACATGCTTATAGATCCACAGCAGTTTGAAAAATCTAGTCAACCAGGCATGTACAGCATATATACAATGCACATACTTTTCTGCTAGAACACGCACATGCAAATACACACACAGACACACACAAAATGAGCTCTAAAACCTGATATTTTACCCAACAGTATGTCTAATTTCATATGTAGACAATAACATTTTTTTTATCATTGTTATGAGTTTCTTTTGGTGTTTTTTAGCAATATAAAGTGTGTTGACACTGCATAAAACACATGACTCATAGGAATTCACACTAAACTGTTTGAACTGCACTTGAAAAGGAAAGAAAGAGTGAACAGATGTTCACCCATACCAAAACTGTACAGTTAAGATAACAATAAAACTCCTGTATTAATAAAACAATCTCTGTACAAGCACTGAAAACATTTCAGTCAGTAAAATAATAAAGTAAAGCTTTTATAACTCCTAAAGCGCTCGACTGCTTGACTGCCACTTTGAAGTCATGTATTGCTTTTGAAAACTGTAATGTAATATGGCAGGCCTTGACTATGCAATAACCCAAAAAATGTGATGTTGTATCTCCTGAAAGCTATGTTGAGAGAGGTTTGTCTATATTGAGGTTTGTCCTGAGGGAGGACAAAACATTGGCATCATTCAACCCCATGGTGGTGCTGTGTGGTGCTTGACCCCTCAGTAGCTATTTGCAGCTATATTTGGATTTTGAGATCTGTGCTTTAAAGGCTTATAGATTGATCAGTGTTTTCTCTGTCTAAAGAGTAACGATTAAAGAGAAATGATGTTTGTATTTAACCCATTTGTGTCTGTTTTCTCCATTTCTCTCGTTTTGCACAGGCGTTGGCAGCTAATCAAGGAACCGGCTTTGCAGTGGCAGAGCCTCAGGTGGCCATGTATTGTGGGAAACTCAACATGCATGTCAACATCCAAACAGGCCAATGGGAACCGGACCCTTCTGGAACCAAGAGCTGCATTAGAAAGAAGGAGGGTGTGCTGGAATACTGCCAGGAGGTGAGACAGTTATTCAGGCTTAATGCTCTGTAGGAATACTACTATAGCATGGAGTGCTGGGGAAAATCCTTCAGTTATACACTTGTGTAGTGTAGATTGGGTTTGAGGGAAACATAACTGCTGCCTTATGTCATAAAATGCTCTCAGTACTTATTAAAGTATATTGCTAGTTATTGTTAGTCACTTATTTTTATTTTTGTCTGTCCTTTATAAATATGAGGCAAGGATACACTCACTGACAATACAGAGGCTCGCTCTTTCTTCTCTGTCTCTCGCTGTCTCTTGCTGTCTCTCTCTCTCTCTCTCTCTCTCTCTCTCTCTCTCACTTTCACTCGCTCTCTTTCTTTCTGTCTCTGTCTCTCTCTCCCCTCCCTGCCGCCTCCCCCCATCTCATCAGTTTGGTATAATTTATCACTCTGTACTCTATACTTTATTCTCTATAGCTCTTCTATCACATCTCATTTGTCAAAATGAATAGATTAGTTTTCAATAACAGCATGGCTTTAACAGTAAATCTGGGTATAACGTGAATGAGGTCTATATGAATATGCTTGTTTTGCTAATTGTTGTACAATTTATATTAATGTTCAGACTGTGTTGTAAAGTTTCCCAGCACAGGAGAGTCTTCAGGAAAGAGCAGTTTATGCTTTCTGGTTTCTCCAGAATGGCAAGCTGTGTTTTTGTGTCATTGACTTCAAGAGTAATAGAAAATAAGAGGCTAGTGAGAGATCGAATGTTTAGCTTTGCTAGAATGATAACAGGAACCAACTTTCCTTGCAGATGTTCCACAAGATTAAATGTTTGTTTTAAATGAGATTAAATTATGCTTGTAATTAAACAAAAATTGTAGTTGTTGGAAAATTGTTTGGTATAAGGGAAATAGCACACCACACTTTACTGTTAGACAAAAACAATTCAATAAGGGTAGTAACAGCGGTGTTCACTTCTCTACTGCATTTTATTGAGACAAATAAGAGACAATATTTTATGCTATTTTTTTTCCCTCTAACCGGGTTGTGTCTAGATATTGTTAGGGCTTCCTCATTGACTGGTGCTAATGTTAAAATGTTTCTTTCACTTTTCTGATAGATGTACCCTAAACTGGAAATCACAAATGTTCTGGAAGCCAACCAACCAGTCAAGATTGAAAACTGGTGCAGGAAAGGAAAGAAACAGTGCAAGCCTCAAGCCCACACTGTGGTCCCATACAAATGCCTGGGTGAGCCATAACTATATAATAAATACTTCTTAGCTTGGCCATATGTTAAGTGAAGTTACAGTGTACACTCTTCTTGAAGACACACATCTAATAGCTATAAATGACTCAAACAGTTTCAAACACAAGCAATGCTAGCGCAGTAGTGTCTGTGGTGGTATTTATTATTGTAATTATTGATATTATTATTATTATTATTATTATTATTATTATTATTATTATTATTTGCTAAATCACAATGGGAAGCCCAAACTGCAAATCATAGAAATGGCAGACTTTGTCACCTAGTGCCAAATTCCCAGAATTACGTGAGGAAATAAAGGGACCTGCATCCCTCCCATGAATTTCCACCATGATGGCTTTTGCTAATTTGCACATTATGCAAAGCTTACTTATTTGTTTTTGTCTTGTTTTTTTAAGCTATTAATCACAAGTGCCTGTGTGCATTAAGAAGAAACTTGAAGGCTCATAAGGCAAAAGTTAATAGAGTTATGGTGCAAAATTAGGTGTGTGGTCATGCATAACAGGAGGACCTAAGGTCAGATAACTGCTTCTCAGGATCTGTAAGTCGGATTGGGCTAAAATCTGGTATGCACTGATACACTGGTGCATCAGTATGATGATTTTTTTTTTTTTAAATATTAGTACATACATCATACCTATTCAAATGTACACATATTTAATGTCTCTTGACTTTAATACTGAAAAAAGTATTCAGACACTTTTTCTCGTTTTTTTTTACATCAGTGCTCAAATTCATCAAACTGCTCTTGTGGCTTAACGGGGTAATCTCGCCAGAGGCATTTCTCTAACAAATGTAGTGAAATTCCTTCCCAGAAGTGGGGTCTGTTATAAGAGCAAAAACAGGATCATCTCCAAATGAATTCAATGGATTACATAAAAATTAGGTGTGCATTGTTTAAAAGATGAGCGAAAGATCAGTTTGTACCGAAGTGACTGGAACAGAACAGTATGGAGAAGGGAAGGAACTGCTAATGATCTAAAGCATAGCACTTCATCATATGACCTGAATCCCAGAGATAATTTATAGAATTAGTTGAAAAGGCATGTCTGAGCAAGGAGGCCACCAAAACTGACTGAGCAACACCAGTTCTGTCAGGAGGAATGGGCAGAAATTTCAGCAGTGTTTTTTAAGAAGCTATTGGAAAGCTACCCCAAGTGTCAGATTCAAGTTAAGTAATTTAAAGGCAAACAAATACTAGCACAGTATATATAAACTTCTGACCCACTGAAAATCTGATATAGTAAATTAAATGTCTTGGCTTTTATTTTGAAATGTCCTCTTATGGTATATATGCAACTTGAAATGTGTAGTTATAAAAAAATTGAGTTTGATTGATTTAGCCAATACCCTCAACTGTATACCGACTCTCTTTCATTGCTCTTTGAAATAAATCTATCCCCTGCCCACTGTATTTTACTACATTAAGTAATACCACACTTGCAATAGCATTAAGATGCTGAAAATGTCCTTACCTTTTCTCTTTTCTAACCTGTCTGTCCCACACCCTGGTGCCAAATGGTTGATTTGTGGTGCTTTAAGAGCTGGAAAAGCCATTAGCACTACCAATGGACTGTGAAATGGGCTGACAGTTGGGGGCTTGTGTTATGTGATGAACTGACACTACATCAGTTTTGTCATGTGACTGACATGTGATGCTCATGTTGGAGGCACATTTACACATCCATTCACACTACATATTGTGAATCTTAGGGTGCTTACTGTGGATGGTACCACATGGACATCATAAAGATGGCTGTGGATATCCTTCCCTTGGATAGTTTAAAGATTGCAAGTGCTAAGAGCAATGTACATTTAAGTCTCCAGTATTGAACAGTCATTATCTTCAGTTTGATATGATAAATTTAAACTCTATTTATGATCTTAGTCCAGTTCCTGTTAGGTCAATTGGTAATTTTTTATTTTGTTTATAAGCACTATATTCTGTGTCACCAAGAAGAGTATGGGTTCCCTTTTGACTCTGGTTTTGTGCTCTTGTTGTCTCAGGGAGTTTTTCCATGTTACTTTTGTCTCTGAATTGCTCATTTAAGGATAAATTTAAAATTGGAATAAAAAAAATATACTGGATAGCTCTGTTGTGACAATGTCCATTGTTAAATGTGCAAAAGAAATGAAACGCAGTTGAATTGGAGTGCTTCCACATTTTTAGTCTGTTTGATTCAAATTCGATGGTTTCTGTTTGGCACAAGTGAGAACACAACGATCCCATTCAGGTGCAGACCAAAACAACCAGTCAGAAGCCAAGCAGCTGAGCCCTGTTATCTTAGTAACTTTGCTTGATGAAAGCAATTCAGGTGATTCAAGCAAGCTATCTCATTTTTTGGGTTGCAATTGTGTCTTCAAAATATTTAGGCTAATGGGGGGCATGAGAAAATAAAGGCTGGATGCGATATAAAAAATGTTTTAAACTATAATTTCTATAATTACCAAGCAATATATTGAGCACAGGTGTGTCTACTCTTGTGATTTTTTTGATTTCTTTGCTTACTTGGGAGGAGTTTAAAAAAAATTGTACTGCAGTCTGCCACTAGACGGTGTTAGAGATATTTTAGCTAAATATCTATACATCATCCCATTGTTGTCGGATTCGATGCATTTGGCTGAATCCAAGTAGGTAATACATTCCTAGGCACTTGAAGTTATCCTACTGCTTTTTCAGCAGTCACATCATCAATAAATATAAGGGAACCAGTCTTATTGGCAGCCATATATACCCATTCCATGAGATGATGTGCTATGCATCTGGTTCTGAGTAGTTCCTTTCCTTGTCTGTAATATTTTCTCATTTGTTTTGTCTTTCAACCTAACGATTGCTTGTTTCACTGGCAATGACAGCTTTGTGGACTTTCCATATTCATGATTCCCTATGTAAATGCGACACTTGAAATCAATTCTATACCATTTATTTGCTTACTTTTACTCAAGTGAAATAATGTGGGGAATAATGCAGTAATTTCTACACCATTTACCCAGAATGGATATAATAAGCGAAATTAAAGCTGAAGGTCTACATTTTAGGTTCATGTTCATACTGCAGTATATAGATTGACAGCATGTCTAAATATTTGTCTGTTTATACACCATGACTCCACAAGATCTCTGTTGGCGCATTGTAGCATCTGGTACCAAGACATTAGCAGCAGATCCTTTAAGTCCTATAAATTGTGGAGCCTTCAGACTTGTTTGTCCAGCATATCCTACATATGCTTGATCACGTTAAGATATTGGGAATTTGGAGGCTAAATGAATGCCTTCAACTCTTTGGCATGTTCCTCAAACCACTCCTGAACCATTTTTCCAGTGTGGCAGGATGCAGTATTGTGCTGAAAGAGGCAACTGACAATAGGGAATACAGTTGCCATGAAGGAGTGTACTTGGTCAGCAATGATGTTTTGGTAGGTGGTATGTGTACAGTAACGGCTACATGGAGACCAGGATCCAAGGTTTTAAAGCAGAACAGAACACCACACTGCTTCTTCTGGCTTGCCTTTTTCTTCACAATGCATCCTGGTGCCATCTCTTTCCCAGGCAAGTGATGCACACACAGAGTCATCCATTTGATGTGAAGGAAACATGATGCATCAGACAAGGCCACCTTCGTCCATTGCTCCATGATCCAGTTCTGATCCTCGTTTGCCCATTTTAGGCACCTTCAGATGTCTACAGGAATCAGCATAAGCACTTCGTCTGATGTTTGTGCTAAAGTAACTCTTCTATGGGGTTGGATTTGGGGAACCTTGGCTGCCCATGACCCTACCATTGATTCATCGTTTGTCCTTCCTTGGACCACTTTTGGTAGATACTAACCTTTACTTTAGCCATCATGATTTGGCCCTGGTCATAGTGACTCAGATCATTACACCCCAAAGTGGCTCAGGTCATAAGTATATACTAATATATACCACCCATTGACTGTATTTCATCCGTCAGCGATTGTTTTTCACTTTATATGTCAGTGGCTTTAATGTTATGGCTGATTGGTGTTATATACTCAATATGTATATATTGAGCAAAAGTGCAGACCCACTGTAGTAAATGTTGCCACAGATTTAGTTTGGTTTGATGTTTTTTTTCCTGCTAATTCTAGCTCTGAAAGAATATGTTGTGTTCTCATTAACTGGGTGTAAATTAAAGTATGTTATCCCGGTGTGACATGTCTTGCAAATGCTTTTTACCCCAAAGCTTCTTAGGACTGAATATGTTAGGATGCCCCCCTCTGGGAAGATTGACAAGTTCCTCATTTGTAAATAATCCTTCTCATTGTAGAATTGTGAATTTCAAATTGTTTGGAGAAGGCCTTATAGCCTTTCCTATACTGGTAGGCAGCAACACATGCCTGTCATGGCTGATGTCCTTTCTTCTTTATCTGATGTGAACACACACCTATAGTCTCCTTTTTATAGAATCCTGCTTTTATAGAGAGAGTCACATTTCTTGATGATTAACTAATCTTGTACATTTATAGTAATTTATAGTAATAATTAATAGTAACATCTGCCTGCTAATTACTCTCTTAATGATGGTGGGAAGGTAAGAAGGGCCTACTTAATTTGTCCCACGTTTTCTGGAAGTTGGTTTTCTTTTTGGGTACAAATGACTACATATTGTCATCCGTTGTTGGTTTTTGTTGTCACTTGAGGTTATTTGTCTATTTAGAAGTCTTGAAGTCGATGGGAACCACACAATTTATATTTTGCCCTTGATAAAAGGTAAAAGGTGTGTACATTATTTTTTCCATGACTGTGGCTCTACATCTATGTATATGCCTTGCCTGTGGAATGGGCTGGCTTAAAAAAGTTTAAAAGTCTGTTAAGAAAAGTTTTTAATCAGCTTTATTTCATGCATTGATGACTGACTGGCTTGAGTCTCAGATTAGTCAGATCTTTCAAGAAAGCATCACAAAATACTGTAGAACAGTAATTGCAGATGTGAACTTAGGTCTGAGGTGGTGAAAACCATCCATTCTAATGTTTGAAATCATGTTGTGTCACTACAATAATGCTGTTTATTACAAGAAGTTAAATGGTTAGCAGGATTATTCATGTTACTGTTTTATAAGGAACATTTCTTTATTATAGTGGACTTGATGGTTGTCATGGTCATGTGTAGGAAACACTGCAATATATGCTACACTTCATTGCCCGTTTGGGATCTTTTATTTTTTTGGAGGAAATATGAGTGAGGAAATGGAACACAGAATAAAGAGGAAGTTATGTAGTATTGTAAAGCCTGATTCAGAAAGCTGGAGAGAATTGGAAACACTCCCTATGTCTGACTCTGTGTCTCAGCATATCTCCCTCTCTATATCTTTTCATGCTGGCAACACTGTGTACTTGTAACTGTCCTGACTGGTTCTCCTAGTGGCAGTTTTGACCAGAGAGTAATAGAAAGGTCCATTTGTTTTTTGCCCTCCCATCCAGGAGCACTATGACTATGCTGGGAGTAAAGAAGCACCAGAAAGCTTCTTTTTAGCACAGCGTAGCCTAAAATTTCAGCAGATCTTTCTAGGAATGCACATATCACCTAACACTGTCTTTCTTTTAATGAAGTCTTGAAATTCTTTTCTATGCATAACCTCTTTTTAGAAGTTGGGGTCCGAGCACAGGGACAGCTATGATACAGTGTCCCTGGAATAGAGAGGGTTAAGGGCCTTGCACAAGGGCCCCAATACTTGAAGAGATGTACCTTGTTACTATACTGAAGTGTTTATTCTTCATACTTCACTTGTACTCTATCTGTACGTGTACTCTTACCTAGTGATATTTTCAAGAAATAAAACCTTCCATTTTACTTCTTTCATACAGTGAATGACTGTACACTAAACATCAGTAAAATTGGCTCAGTTAGCGTCCTGTTATTTTAGTTTAACATCCAGTCATCAATGTCATCCAGTCATCAATGCAGAAAAAACATCACAATCACAAATTTTGACACTTCATCTCTGCCCATGACCATATCATGCTACACAATGGGGTTAGTGCATTTGGTGACGTTCATAGGTTCCAGATTTGACTGCATTGGATTTCCATCGAAGTATTTAAAATAATCCTCATCTTTAATATTCTGTTAGTTTGTCAGTTATTTTTGAGCCTGTGAAAATGAAGGGACTATGTAAAAATTTAAACAGGTAAAGCAATATTTTTGTTAAACCACTTAAATTAAAGCTGAATGTCTACAGTTCAATCACTGTTGATCTCTTCTTTTCAGTTCCATTCTGATGGTGTAGACAATTGTCACACTCCAAATACTTATAGATTCAGCTGTAAGACCTAGCGTCCAGATCTAGCTAATGGTAAATATTGCAAAGTTACAGAGACTGCATTATGTTCTCAGGCAAAATTACATACAGAACATCTAGAAGTATTCAAAGTTCAGCCAGATATTAGACAGATATTAGCCGGCCCATGGCCTCTCTCTTAGATGAAAAGAATAATTGCAGTGCGTTTCCTGGTGGGTCACCACTACAATTTGCCGGGGCACCAGACTGTGTTAACACAGCTAAAATTCAAGAGCCTTTTCTGAGAACACCTGCAGATTCTTTTACTGAATTATACTGAATAAGTCATGGCTACAGACAAAAAGTGTTTACAATGAAGAGGCGATTTCAAAACATATGTAAACCTGTATGTAAAATGTAACTAAAGTGATTTCACAAAGTATTAAACATGACAGTGCCATTTATGAATGATAGCTTGCTTAATTAATTCTGGTCTCTGAAATATAATAAATTACATAGTTACAACACACTTCACACCATTGGTATCCTCAAATTAATGTCTGCACTGTGAGCACATGCTCATTATCCAGTTTATTTAAGGTGTGTGTGAAGAACAGCTGTGTCCTCTGCTATTTTCAGCCGCATCCACACAGCAATAGGAACAGAAACATGTTTATAATGTTACTAAATGTAAATACATGTACTGTTGAAGTGCTAGGCGAGATGGCCCGAGTTATGTGGACCATGGGTCCCCACCCCTCTGCCCTGCTGGGGAATTTCCCTGCGAATCTCCCTTTGGTGCAGACATGAGATGAAACTCTCAATGATAATCCGATCAGTCAACAATACTTCTTCTTTCGGCTTTTCCCTTCAGGGGTCGCCACAGCGAATCATCTCTCTCCACCTACCCCTATCTCCTGCATCCTCAACACTTGCACCCACTAGCTTCATATCCTCATTAATTCCATCCATATACCTCCTCTTCGGCCTTCCTCTTTGCCTCCTGCCTGGCAGCTCCATGTCCAACATTCTCCTACCAATATACTCACTCTCCCTCTTCTGAACATGTCCAAACCATCTTAATCTGGCCTCTCTAACTTTGTCCCCCAAATGTCCAACATGAGCTGTCCCTCTGATGTACTCGTTCCTAATCCTGTTCAATCTTGTCACTCCCAAAGAGAACCTCAACATCTTCAGCTCTGCTACCTCTAGCTCTGACTCCTGTCTCTTCCTCAGTGACACTGTCTCTAAACCATACAGCATGGCCGGTCTCACCACTGTCCTGTACACCTTCCCCTTGATTCTCGCTGATATTTTCCTATCACACAGAACTCCCGACACCTTTCTCCACCCATTCCAACCTGCCTGCACTCACTTCTTTACCTCTTTCCCACACTCTGGACTATTGACCCCAAGTACTTAAACTCCTGTACCTTCTTCACCTCTTCATCCTGTACTCTTACTGTTCCACTTCCCTCCTTTTCATTCACACATATGTACTGTCTTACTACGACTGACTTTCATTCCTCTTCTCTCCAGCGCAAACCTCCACCTCTCCAGGTTTTCCTCTACCTGCTCCCTGCTCTCACTACAGATCACGATGTCATCTGCGAACATCATTTTGCAAGGAGACTCCTGTCTGACCTCCTCTGACAACTGGTTCATCACCATAGCAAACAGGAAGGGGCTCAGAGCCGATCCCTGATGCAGTCCCACCTCCACTTTGAACTCCTCTGTCTGGCCTACAGCACACCTCACCACTGTCCTGCTCCTCTCATACATGTCCTGCACCACTCTGACATACTTCTTTGCTACTCCTGACTTCCTCATACAGTACCACAGCTCTTCTCTTGGCACACTGTCATACGCTTTCTCCAAGTCTACAAACACACAGTGCAACTCCCTCTGACCATCCCTATACTTCTCCATCAAAATTCTCAGAGCAAAAATTGCATCTGTTGTGCTCTTTCTGGGCATGAAGCCATACTGTTGCTCACAAATTTCCACTACCTTCCTTAACCTAGCTTCCACTACTCTTTCCCATACCTTCATTGTATGGCTCATCAACTTCATCCCCCTATAGTTGCTGCAACTCTGCACGTCACCCTTATTCTTAAAGATTGGCACTAACACACTTCTCCATTCCTCAGGCATCTTCTCACTCTCTAAAACCCTGTTAAACAAACTAGTTAAAAATTCTACAACTGCCTTTCCACTTTTCATCCTCTTCAAAGCCTTCCTGACTTCATCCTTTCTAATCTTATCTACTGTCTGTTCCAGAGTTCACCTCTTCTACTCTTTTTTTTTTTTTTTTTTTTTCCCTCTCATTTTCCTCATTCATCAGCTCTTCAAAGTACTCCTTCCATCTCCTCTGTACACTCTCCTCACTTGTGAGCACCCTTCCATCTCTATCCTTAATAACTCTAACTTGCTGCACATCCTTCCCATCTCAATCCCTCTGCCTAGCTAACCTGTAGTTTTTCTGTCCTTCTCTAGTGTCTAACCTGGTGTACAACTCCTCATATGTCTTATGCTTGGCCTTAGACACCTCCCTCTTCACTTTGCACTGTAACTCCTTGTATTCCTGTCTATTCTCTTCAGTCCTGTCCATGTCCCACTTCTTCTTGGCTAACCTCTTCCTCTGGATACTATCCTGAACTTCCTCATTCCACCACCAAGTCTCCTTACCTTCTTTCCTCCTTCCAGATGACACACCCAGCATCTTTCTCTCTGTCTCCCTGATCACTTCTGCTGTAGTTTCCCAGTCATCTGGCAGCAATACCTGCCCACCCAGAGCCTGCCTCAACTTCTGTCTAAATTCCTCACAACATTCCTCCTTTTTCAGCTTCCACCACTTGGTTTTCTTCTCTCTCTTTATCCCTGACCTCTTCTTCTTACAGACCATCAGTGTCATCCCACACACCACCATCCTATGCTGCCTGGCTACACTCTCTCCCACAACCACTTTACAGTCAATAATCTCTTTCAGATTGCCTCTTCTACATAGGATGTAGTCTACCTGTGTGCTTCTACCTCCACTCTTGTAAGTCACTCTATGCTCCTCCCTCTTCTGAAAATAAGTGTTAACCACAGCCATGTCCATCCTTTTAGCAAAGTCCACTACCATCTGTCCTTCAAGGTTCCTTTCCTTAACTTTGCACTTGTCCATCACCTCCTCATTACCTATGTTCCCCTCACCAACATGTCCATTAAAATCCGCTCCTATCACCACTCTCTCACCCGTGGGAATACTTTCTATCACCTCATCTAATTCACTCCAGAATCTCTCTTTCTCCTCTAACTCACAACCTACCTGTGGGGCATAACCACTAACAACATTCAGCATCACCCCTTCAATCTCTAACTTCAGACTCATCACCCTGTCTGACACTCTCTTCACCTACAGAACGTTCCTCCCAAACTCCTCCTTCAAGACCACACCTACCCCATTTCTTGCCTTGCTACCCTTCCACCTGGTCTCCTGTACACACAGTATATTCACCTTCCTTCTCTCCATCATATCAGCCAGCTCTCTACCTTTCCCTGTCATAGTACCATATAACATTCAGAGTTCCTATTCTCAGTCCTACTCCCTTACCTTTTCCTCTTCTCTCTCTGTCTGTGCACTCTCCTCCCTCCTCTACTTCTTTGACCAACAGAAGCCCAATTTCCACCGGCGCCCTGTAGGTCAACGGCGCCGATGGCGGTCGTTGTTAACCTGGGCCTCGACCGATCCGGTATGAAATTCAGAGTACTGACGATTTGCATGACTAAATTTGGCAATGTTTTACGCCGGATGCCTTTCCTGATGCAACCCTCTCTATTTATCTGGGTTCAGCACAGAAGTCACTGGACTGTGACCCCCATGGCTAGATTCCGATCAGTCAACAACAATCAGGCATAATTTGATAACCGGGCATTTAGGTCAGGATAAAACACTGAATCGCCTCATGCCCGACATGCTGAAGTTCACAGGTGGTGTGTGGCATGTCACAAATATCAGCTGGTGAATTTGCCGGCCACCCCAAAAGTGCTATTGTGCCCCCTCCAAAAAAGACTGCTTTGCTTTGTGCTTGTCTTGGTGGATTACCTAGCACAATACACAGAAGTTATGCCTCTTTGCAACATTTCAGCATACAGCTTTGTGGTGTTCTTAATGATCTCCCAAAAGAGATTCTATCGGATCAATGCACCATATTTGTGTCACGCACCCTTTGCAAGCTGTGCAATCTCTTGGGGATTAAATCAGTTGGGACCACCATTTGCCATCCACAGATGGATGGCCTGATTTAAGCAGTTTAATCAAACCAACTGTAAAAAGTGTAAACTCAATAAGAGATCATGGAATATGAGTCCATGCTGATACTTTGCAAATAGACAAGGGTTCCTTTAAATGCGAGTTTTATTTAAACACATTTTCTTTTACTGCAGTTTAGTTTTTGGTGTAGCATTATTAGCAACAGCAATCGTTGTCAGTGTGACTTTAAAAGAAAGTAAACCCAACATGCATGTGTTTTATTTGTATGTCTATGCTTATATTTTTACAGTTGGAGAATTTGTGAGCCATGTGCTACTTGTCCCAGCAAAGTGTCATTTCTTCCATAAGGAGCGCATGGACAAATGTCTCGGTCATCAGCAGTGGGAGGGAGAAGCAAAGAAGGTAAGCAGAGGAGTGTTTAGAATGCTTATATTCCTTTTAACACTTTGTATCCTTCTTTCTCTCTCTCAAATAACACACAATAAAATCCTCACAGTTTCACATGATTGGCAGCCAAGTGTGATGCTATTAATTCCCAGACAGCTCTCATTTTCCAGGCCTCTCAAACACTGCCAGAACACTCATAAATGCAACATACAAACCAGTGCTGGTTACTAAATCCACTTTTACTACTACAGGGTTAGTTCTAGCTTGTTTTCTTTGTTTTGACACACCTTGGTGTCACTGCTGATTTAAGACACTGACCAGTGAAAGATTTAGTTAGAGAAAAAAACTTGAACTACAGACAATAATTTTACATCTACAAAGACTGTGTTTCTTTTTTACTGAGAATATCTCTCCACTTGGGTAGAATAGACTGGACATTGTGATCTCATTCCATTGATGCACAGGGTAGAGATGGGTGGAAAAGCTGTCCATAGCTGATTGGCTATACTCCGTAATTGTTCACCTACTTGATAGAGGTGGAAAAATCATGAATTTGTTAAGTCCAACATGCTTGCTTGGTGCATTTGTACGGAAGCCCAATCACTGACTTAAATGACATTAATGCTCATTTTAAGTCTAAAGGTATTTACCTCAAAACTGTGCAAGCCTATTTACTATGTGCACTAATACAGACTAATCATTTTGGTATGGAGTTCATTTTTTTGCCAAAAGATTCAAATAAAATAATAACATCCACAAGCAAAATATTAATTATCAAAATGAAATAAATATATCGCAAATGCAAATGAAACTCAAAATTATTTTTTCAAGGATTATTTCTTGTATTTTTTAAAGGAGTCACATTCTCGTTTTGCTTTAACTTTTTTTTCTGTTTGCAGATTATTATTTTTGCTTCAGGAATCACTCTTCTGCTGTTAATCTTTCTTTTGTTTTGAGTCTTTTTTCGCTTCTGACCTTTTGGAACATATTTGTTGGGTGGGTCTTAGAGGGAGTCGTTCACATTTAATCTCTGCTGTTCAACTGACAGTTAAACACACCCATGCTATTAATAGTGAAGCAGCCTCTGACAGAATGTATGGGAGTCGTGCTTAGCAACAAGGATACTGTAATGCAGTTACATTAAAAAAAATGTGTAGCTATGGAACTGGTACAGTATTCACA
>JAUCMX010000004.1:19169164-19171664 GCA_033459395.1 Hemibagrus guttatus
GTATGCTTTAGTTTTTAGTCTTTTTGGTGCTTCTCTGTATTACAGCCTGTCTGACAGTCTCTCTCAGCTCTCTAGTTGTACTTACCCTTGTACCATTTGTCTTTATTGTGTATCTGGTATTCAGTGTGCCCTTATTCTCTGTCTCTCTAGCACTGCCCTCCACTCCACAGCCCATGGATGATGTGGATGTGTACTTTGAGACTCCAGCTGATGATAAGGAACATAGCCGCTTCCAGAAGGCCAAGGAGCAGCTTGAGATTAGACACCGCAATCGCATGGAGAGGGTAAGGAGAGGGAGGGGATGTGGAGACAGAGAAAAAGAGAAAATGGACTTGAAAGTGAAATGAAGAGATGGAAAAAAAGCACACAATATACACGGTGGATTGCACTCCCACATGCTCACCTCTATCCTTGTTTATTTCTCAGGTGAGGAAGGAATGGGAAGAGGCTGAGCTTCAGGCCAAGAATCTGCCCAAAGTAGACAGACAGACCTTGATCCAGGTAAATATGCCATCCTGTTTGAAAACCGCAAGCCGTTAAAGAGCAAAATTACACAGCAATATACTGCCTCATCTAGCTATTCATGCTAGATTTCTAAAATGCATCAAGAAATGCAATATGAATTCATGAACTGCAGATTAATCTTTTTTTGCTTCTGAGGAATGCCACAAAAATGCACTTAACAGTAACAGGATTTAGTGCTATGTAGTAACCATGTTTTATGCCTTTTGTCTTTTTACTTTTCTTATTTATAATACGAAATATCCTAACAAAAACAAATTAAAATAAATCAAATCAAGATAAGAATTTCAGATCTTTTTTCACCTTTTATTGTGATCTAACAACCAACAAAATTCAAGTGATAAATTATTAGAAAGGGAAACAATTACGATAGCATAGACTTTAATAATGGGATATTTGACTGTGCTCAGAATTAAACGATCACTTTCAAACTCATGTTCAAAAGCAATGACATCTTGGATTCTTCTAAACCCATGGACCACAAAGAGCTTACAAAGGATGTACAGGATCTCAATGATGAATGGCACTGATCAAGAGAGGAGTAAAAAATAATTTCTAACACATTAGATGTACCCTTGAACACCATGAAGGGCATCATTAACAAGTGGAGATAATGCAGGACCACAGTGACATTAAGCAAGTACAAGACGTGTCTCCAAAACTGATAAAAGGACAAGGAAAAAAAATCTGGCAATTACTGGTCTTTCATTGCATGTAACTGCAATCTCTTATATTCTTCACGTCTTGCCGATATGGTAGAGGGGCCAGATGAAAGACAATTCTTATGGAAATCATCCAAGCCCACCTAAATCACCTCAAAATGTGTTATGGTTTTATAAGCCCTCAGCAGACCTTTTTGGGCATAATTTAAAAACATTTTATTAGGAATGGTTAGGATTAGGATCATGTCATTCACAAAACAGTTCGAGAAATGTTTTTAAATTAAGCTTTTTAAATTATGCTCCACAAATTCTACTTTGGACTTATCAGACAATAACACGATTAGCCATGGTGATTGGGGTGATTATGTATATTATGGCTTTTGTGGAGTTTATTTTTATTTTTTGTATTTTTACCTAATAAGAATACACCCCTGACACGAACAATTGTTGAGAAGAGACGAGATTGTTGTTGCTACTTTTCCCTGATGTGCTTGAAGACCATTTATTCCTGTGTGAATCAGAATGTGGCTGGATGAACCAGGTTTAATATTATTGAGGAGTCCTAAAGCTTTTTGGTTGATAGTACAGGTGCCCTGTTTCTAGGAAGGAGCTTTTTCTCATCAAGGAATTTTTTTAGCAATGATAATTACAACATATGCTAGTTTTGTGTTATTTTAGCCTTGCCCTTCAACGGTGTTTTCCTTCTGTATGCTTGTCTCTGGTTATGTCTGGTAGATAAGGTCTTCCTTAAGATTTCTTCAATGTTGTCATTGTTTGGGTTTGGGGGATTTGGTCTAGTGGAAGTTCCTTACTTTTGGGGAGTTTAAGTGTTAATCACCCTTATATTCCACCCTCTCTCATTTCTCTCTCATGATCCGTCATTATGGCTAGAGTAGTTTAGAGGTGATTGGCTGCAGCTCTGTTTTTGTCAGTTTGTAAAAGCTAGCTTCTAAATCTTTTATACCATTTGCAGTTATGATTTCAGGGACATTTAAGTCTCTGATTTTTGAATGTTCACCCATTACAGATGGGAAAGTGGTGGAACAGAGCTTTCTGTCAGCCACTGAGTTTGTCTGTAGATGAACTGGGAAGTTAGTAAGCTCATCTTTTCAGAGTGTCTCTGGTCTCTCCCTCAATATTTTTGGTCTGTACTGAAGATCATTTTTAATCTTAGAGGGATGGAAGATGGTGCAGATGTCAATGTGAGGTGCAGCTGTTCTCTCCACAGGGTCAGGTGTGAGGAGTGATAGCAACTCCTCTCTCTCTCTCTCTCTCTCTCTCTCTCTCTCTCTCTCTCTCTCTCTCTCTTGCTCCAA
>JAUCMX010000004.1:19914164-19985065 GCA_033459395.1 Hemibagrus guttatus
TCATTATTAATAAACCTTCTGCAGAATCATCTTAGTAGTGTGCAGAGTGCAGTCTTTAATTACTGAACATTAACGGATGTTTGAAGTTTACTTAACAGGTTAGCACAAAACATGCATGCAAATGGTCACACTATGTGCTTTAATGTGCTGAGTCACTCCAGGACAAATTTGAAAATAATCTTTATGATTTAAGACATAAAGTTGAATAATGAAGGGCAAAGCAGGTGCAGGTTTTTATTGATGTGTCCTTCTCTTTTCCTTCAGTTCTCTCTCTCTCTCTCTCTCTCTCTCTCTCTCTCTCTCTCTCTCTCTCTCGTTCTCTAACGTCACCCAGACGTCACACCCCTCCCCCACTTTTAAGCTCGGACCTGACGCACACTTGGGCTGGCTCACTGATTGGCTGTGCAGTCATTACTGTTCAGGGATTGGTTGGAAAAAAGTCGTGTAGTCATGGTGATGTCACAGTGTCTCCTATTGGGATTTTGTATTAGTCCTGTAACCCTTTAATGTTCTTATTATAGCCTACACACACACAAACACACACACACACCAGTGCAGAGCCAGTGCAGTGTCTCTCTCTCTCTCTCTCTCTCTCTCTCTCTCTCTCTCTCTCTCTCTCTCTCTCTCTCTCTCTCTCTCTCCCTCCCTCCCTCTCTGCAGGAGTGCTGTATGCTAATGACCTGAATTTTTAATAATCAGCGCAGGTTGTTACACTTTTTAAAAACATGCTGAGGTTTGGCAGTGTGTGTGTGTGTGTGTGTGTGTGTGAACACGATGCAGTTTTCTGACTGTGTAACATCAAATGCACTGTCTCACCTCAGCAAGGACACTCAGTATTCCAGGAGGGTTTTTTTTAACATCATTTTGGAAACAGAACTGCCAGCAGTCCACTGTGGACGTGTCCCAAACCACAAATTACCCGATTCACTTAGCCACAGAAACTGCCTTTGTTATCCTCTGTCGTTTTCCTCCTCTCGTCTTTTTTTGACCTTCTTCCCTCTTTTTTCCTCTTTTCCTCTCTTAATCTTGTTCGTATCTTCTCATTTGTCCTTTTCCCCCTCTTCCCCCTCACTCTTTATACACACGGTACTGTTTAGCAATGACAATGTGACTCTGAACTTGTTAGTATCAGGGAGTGTTATCTGATTTTTGTGCTGTTTATTGTAGATTGTCATTGAATCTAGCCATGGGGGTCACAGTCCAGTGACTTCTGTGCCGGTCCCAACCCCGGATAAGTAGAGAGGGTTGTGTCAGGAAGGGCATCCAGCGTAAAACATTGCCAAATTTAACCATGCGAATCGTCAGTACTCTGAATTTCATACCGGATTGGTCGAGGCCCGGGTTAACAACGACCGCCATCGGCGCCGTTGACCTACAGGGCGCCGGTGGAAATTGGGCTACTGTTGGTCGAAGAAGTAGAGGAGGGAGGAGAGTGCACAGACAGAGAGAGAAGAGGAAAGGTAAGTCGTAGGACTGAGAATAGGAACTCTGAATATTGGTACTATGACAGGGAAAGGTAGAGAGCTGGTGGATATGATGGAGAGAAGGAAGGTGGATATACTGTGTGTACAGGAGACCAGGTGGAAGGGTAGTAAGGCTCGTAGTATAGGAGCAGGATTCAAGCTGTTTTATTATGGTGTGGATAGTAAGAGAAATGGGGTAGGTGTGGTCCTGAAGGAGGAGTTTGTGAGGAATGTTCTGGAGGTGAAGAGAGTGTCAGACAGGGTGATGAGTCTGAAGTTAGAGATTGAAGGGGTGATGTTGAATGTTGTTAGTGGTTATGCCCCACAGCTAGGTTGTGAGTTAGAGGAGAAAGAGAGATTCTGGAGTGAATTAGATGAGGTGATGGAGAGTATTCCCACGGGTGAGAGAATGGTGATAGGAGCAGATTTTAATGGACATGTTGGTGAGGGGAACAGAGGTGATGAGGAGGTGATGGGCAAGTTTGGAGTTAAGGAAAGGAACCTAGAAGGACAAAACAAAACTAATCTGAAAGAGATTAGTGACTGTAAAGTGGTAGTGGGAGAGAGTGTAGCCAGACAGCATAGGATGGTGGTGTGTAGGATGACTTTGATGGTCTGTAAGACGAAGAGGTCAAAGATAGAGATAGAGAAGAAAACCAAGTGGTGGAAGCTGAAAAAAGAGGAATGTTGTGAGGAATTTAGACAGAAGTTGAGGCAGGCTCTGGGTTGTCAGGTAGTGCTGCCAGATGACTGGGAATCTACAGCAGGAGTGATCAGGGAGACAGGGAGAAAGGTGCTGGGTGTGTCATCTGGAAGGAGGAAAGAAGATAAGGAGACTTGGTGGTGGAATGAGGAAGTTCAGGATAGTATCCAGAGGAAGAGGTTAGCCAAGAAGAAGTGGGACATGGAGAGGACTGAAGAGAATAGACAGGAATACAAAGAGTTACAGCGCAGAGTGAAGAGGGAGGTGTCTAAGGCCAAGCAGAAGGCATATGACGAGTTGTACACTAGGTTAGACACTAGAGAAGGAGAGAAGGACTTGTACAGGTTAGCTAGGCAGAGGGATTGAGATGGGAAGGACGTGCAGCAAGTTAGAGTTATTAAGGATAGAGATGGAAGGGTGCTCACAAGTGAGGAGAGTGTACAGAGGAAATGGAAGGAGTACTTTGAGGAGCTGATGAATGAGAAAAATGAGAGGGAAATAAGAGTAGAAGGGGTGAACTCTGTGGAACAGAAAGTAGATAAGATTAGAAAGGATGAAGTCAGGAAGGCTTTGAAGAGGATGAAAAGTGGAAAGGCAGTTGGTCCTGATGACATCCCGGTGGAGGTCTGGAAGTGTCTAGGAGAGGCAGCAGTGGAATTTTTAACTAGTTTGTTCAACAAGGTTTTAGAGAGTGAGAGGATGCCTGAGGAATGGAGAAGAAGTGTGTTAGTGCCGATCTTTAAGAATAAGGGTGACGTGCAGAGTTGCAGCAACTATAGGGGGATAAAGTTGATGAGCCATACAATGAAGCTATGGGAAAGAGTAGTGGAAGCTAGGTTAAGGAAGGTAGTGGAAATTTGTGAGCAGCAGTATGGCTTCATGCCCAGAAAGAGCACAACTGATGCAATTTTTGCTCTGAGAATTTTGATGGAGAAGTATAGGGATGGTCAGAGGGAGTTGCACTGTGTGTTTGTAGACTTGGAGAAAGCGTATGACAGGGTGCCAAGAGAAGAGCTGTGGTACTGTATGAGGAAGTCAGGAGTAGCAGAGAAGTATGTCAGAGTGGTGCAGGACATGTATGAGAGGAGCAGGACAGTGGTGAGGTGTGCTGTAGGTCAGACAAAGGAATTCAAAGTGGAGGTGGGACTGCATCAGGGATCAGCTCTGAGCCCCTTCCTGTTTGCTATAGTGATGGACCAGTTGTCAGAGAAGGTCAGACAGGAGTCTCCTTGGAACAGTAAGATTACAGGGTGAAGAGGTGAATAAGGTACAGGAGTTTAAGTACTTGGGGTCAACAGTCCAGAGTAATGGAGAGTGTGGGAAAGAGGTAAAGAAGCGAGTGCAGGCAGGTTGGAATGGGTGGAGAAAGGTGTCGGGAGTTCTGTGTGATAGGAAAATATCAGTGAGAATCAAGGGGAAGGTGTACAGGACAGTGGTGAGACCGGCCATGCTGTATGGTTTAGAGACAGTGTCACTGAGGAAGAGACAGGAGTCAGAGGTAGCAGAGCTTAAGATGTTGAGGTTCTCTTTGGAAGTGACAAGGTTGGACAAGATTAGGAACGAGTACATCAGAGGGACAGCTCATGTTGGACGTTTGGGGGACAAAGTTAGGGAGGCCAGATTAAGATGGTTTGGACATGTTCAGAGGAGGGAGAGTGAGTATCTTGGTAGGAGAATGTTGGACATGGAGCTGCCAGGCAGGAGGCAAAGAGGAAGGCCAAAGAGGAGGTATATGAATGGAATTAATGAGGATATGAAGCTAGTGGGTGCAAGTGCTGAGGATGCAGAAGATAGGGATAGGTGGAGAGAGATGATTCACTGTGGCGACCCCTGAAGGGAAAAGCCGAAAGAAGAAGAAGAAGATTGTAGATTGTCATTGAACTCTTGTCATTGAACTCTTGTTTTGTGTTGTCTTCATCCCACTGATGTTCTTTGGTTGTGTGTACTTCATCTTGTCTTGTCGATCTTTCCTATAGTTTTCTGTCTTCTTGTCTTTTGTCTTTCTTTGCATCATTTCATTGTTTTTCTTATTGTCATCATGTTGTCATTTTCCCTGTTGGCAGCACTCATTTCTGCCCTTTCTGTTCCTGTTACCATAAATGTAGTTGCTCAATCTAAACATTCAGTGTATGAAGTTTGCTTCTTAGTTTAGTTGGCACTGGTGTGACCAGGGTAATGTACCTAACAAGAAAGGAAAGCTTACTGCTGTAAACTGTACACCTACTCAACATGGTTTAGTTTGATATTTTAAGCATGCTATTTGTACAAAATACTACTACTTACAAGCGATGTACACACTATAGCTCCAGTGTGCCTGTTTTGATTGATCAATGGGGCAGTGGTAGCTCAAGTGGTTAAGGCTCTGGGTTGTTGATTGAGGCTCTGGGTTGTTGATTGGAGAATTGGTGTTCCAGCACCGCCAAGCTGCCACCAGTGGACCCTTGAGCAAGGCCTCCAACTCTCCCCCTCCTCCGGGGGCACTGCATCATAGCTGACCCTGTGCTCTGACCCCAACTTTCTAAGCATTGGATATGCGAAGAAAGGATTTCACTGTGCAGTAATGTATATGTGACAAATAAGGGCTACTTACTGTTTACAATGAGGCAAACATTATATAAGGAATAACACACAACAGAACGTACATGAGAAAATGCTGTGTTCAACATGTTACAAGTTGTAATGCCAAACCTCCAACCAGTGAAATGGTTTCCCCCTCAATCAAACTCAACTAGGTAGTTTTTTCCCATAATGAGTTTGATCCTTGTTTGTGGAGTGACATCAAATGACATCAATATGACTGTGCAAAGCATCACAAATAAACAAAAATACACTTAGCACCTTTAAACAAGTTCTACTGTACAAGTGCTTTAGCTCAATCAACATACAGGCATTAGCTTGAGAAATCTATAACACTGAGTATACACTACACTGCATGAGGAGGAAAGCACGGATCATTCGTCACAGTTAGCTCAGCTAGCTTGCTGCTAAGAACAGATGAAAATGGTGCATCAGTGTTTTTTCCCAAGTTCGCAAGCCCAACACGCTCAGATGGAAAATGACGTCGTTCCAACATGCATACCTCTCTCTCTCTCTCTCTCTCTCTCTCTCTCTCTCTCTCTCTCACCATGCAGTGGTTTTGCCATAGCAATGTGCATCACTGATAGATAGGTAGAGCTCTCAGTTCTTCACATCCTCCACTTATTTATTTACACTCTTTCATACTTATTTATGGACATGAGTGTCTGATGTGTGTGTGTGTGTGTGTGTGTGTGTGTGTGTGTGTGTGTGTGTGTGTGTGTGTGTGTGTGTGTGTGCACTCATCCCTCTCAACATCTGACTTGATCACAGAGTTTCTTTCACAAATGAACAGAAATAGAGATCAATCAAATCGCGTTTATGATTCAGTAGTGTGTGTGAGCGACGGACGGACGTGATGATGTGTGTCTGTATCTCTTCATCTGTTCCATCAGCCTCCACTTCTCCTGGAGTGTCTGTTTCTTAGCAACCGCATGACCTGCCTGCATGACATGTCTCTGTGGCACACTTTTCTACATCACACACATGCACACACAGATGGTGATGGTTTATCATGACTGAGACATTGTTTCTGCTGCTTTCATACAGGACGTAATGTTTCTTCTGTCCCCCCTTCCCACACACCCACACACCCACTTACTAATTCAGTGCTCTTTAACTGAGTGCACAGTGCAAACTAAATTACTGTAAATAATGACATGCTGTATTTGTGTAGATCATCTAATTACACAAACTGATGAACCACAACCATGATCTTCACTGAATCTAATCTCAGTGAAGTAAATTAAGAAGATAAAGATGTTATTTTTGCTTCAAACAATCAATTTTACATAAGATAATTATGCCTAAATAATATATCATCATGATGTAAATAATGTTAAAAGTTCACAATAATATCAGACTGTGGAAAAGGTCTGTGATTTTTGTTACCGTGGCATGGATGTTGGTGACAGATGGACTAGTTTGAGTATTTTAGAAACTTCTGATCTCCTGGGATTTTCACAGACAACACTTTCTAGTATTTACACAGAATGCTGCTGCTGCAAAAAAGTAAGAAATAAAACAGTGAGTGAATGATAGGTCTTTAGGTGTGAATGCCTTGTTGGTTAGAGAGATCAGAGGAAAATGGTCAGATTAGTTCAAGCTGCCAGGAAGGATATAATAACTCACTCTTTACAAACATTTTGAGCAGAAAAGCATCTCAGCATGCACAAAACATCAAATCATAATGAGTTTGAAGAGCAGAAGACCGCACTGGGTTCCAGTCAGCACAAGGACACGAATCTGACACTATTATAGATACAGAATCACCCAAACTGGACAGCTGAAGATTAAAAAAAAAAGTATTTTTAAATTTTTATTTATTTATTTATTTATTTATTTATTTATTTGTAGCTTCAGTCTTCAGCTGTCCTGTTTCAGCTATTTTGCTAGCCTCAGTTTCTTGTTCTTGACTGACAGGAGTGGAACCCACTATTGTAGCTCATTTTCCTCAAGGGTTGATGTGTTGTGTTGTGTGTTATGACACGCTTTTTTGCTCACTAAGTTTATAAAGAGTGCTTATTTGAGCCACTATAGACGTCCTTTCAGCGCAGACAAGTTTCCACTGAACTCTGATACACTACATGATCACTT
The DNA here is from genome assembly GCA_033459395.1 of Hemibagrus guttatus. NCBI lineage: Eukaryota > Metazoa > Chordata > Actinopteri > Siluriformes > Bagridae > Hemibagrus > Hemibagrus guttatus. Next base: position 19,921,002 of record JAUCMX010000004.1, read on the forward strand.
GATCATCACACCTATATGTGCTTTTTGAACATCCCATTCAAGATTCAGTCTCTTCTTTGCTGTTATAAGAGCTTTCCACTAGATATTAGAGCATGGCTGTGGAGATTTGTGGTCATTCAGCCACAAGACCATTAGTGAATTCCGAGGTTGAGTGAAGAGGTCTGGGGTGCAGTCAGTGTTCCAGTTCATCCCGAATGTGTTGGTGCAAGCCGCTTTAGTTCTTCCACTTCGACCTTCATGAAACATGTCATCATGGCTCTTGCTTTGTGCACAGGGGCATTGTCATGCTGGAACATGTTTGGACCCTTCCAACTTCAGTTCCATTGAATCGAAACTGTAATACTACTGCATACAAAGACATCCTGTTCAATATATACAGTTGTGTCCCAAACAATGGGTGTGATGTCCACATTTTGGCCATGTAGTGTTTATCCCTAAAAATGAAAATATGCAAAACTGGCATTCTGAAAGAATAACAATACACATTCATGATTATAATATAAAAGTAAAAAAAAAGTATTTGCCATATATTACATGTAGCATGTTACATGTCACATAGTATGTATCATTCAGTCTTATTAACACAAGCTCATTTAGTCTTATTAACATAATGTTGCATCATTATAGGAAATTATTAAGTGGTTGGTTAAAAACAATAAATTATTCAAAAGTTATATGCTTCTAGACACTATTGTATCCCATTAACTTATAGTATAGAGGCAGGAAGGTGGTAAAGAAATTCCGTTTATCAATGATTTCATTCACAAAACAGACTTTTGCAGACAACACAACACTCTCAGTCTGGCATAACCATATTTTACAAAGTCAATATTTTAGCAAGTGTTAGCAAAGGAAATTATTTATAATCACACTCTCTGGTATCACCCAAGTGAGGATGGGTTCCTGTTTGAGTCAGGGTTTCTTCCTCATATCATCTCAGGGAGTTTGTCCTTGCTACCTTTGCCTCAGGCTTGAGAGAGAGGAAACACACACACACAATAGAAAATATAGCAAAAGAACAGGACGTGCTGACATGTCAGAGTTAGAAATAATGATTTTGTTGGAAATGATGAATGTTTTCTTCAAACTTTTTTCATAAAAAAAAACAAAAACACCTTTTGCAGCAATTACAGCCTGGGCACTCTAGCTGTCAATTTTTCAAGATAATCTGATGAGATTTCACCCCATGCTTCCTGGAGCATCTCCCACAAGATAGATTGGCTGATGGAGTCTTCCTCCGTAGCTGAAATCAAGCTGGAATATGCAAGTGATCCCAAACGTGTTTTATATATATATATATATATATATATATATATATATATATATATATATATATATATATATATATATATATATAGAGAGAGAGAGAGAGAGAGAGAGAGCGAGAGAGAAATCTAGAATATATTATATGTATTATTTATATATACAAATAAAACTGCTTTGAAACTATGACCATTGTTAAAAGCACTATACAAATAAAAGACTGATTAGTGTCATACTCATAGCATATTATAATTTTTAAAAAGTCAGCATTTTAATGACAAAACATGCCTTCAAATTGTGTGACCAGAGTTCTGATTAACATCTCTGGCATTCCAGTTACATTCATCCCGACCAATGAAATGACCTTCATAATGATTAGTCCAAATATTTCTTTTGCTAAATCATGGTGCAGTGCTTATGACACATCACTTATGTCTGATTTCATTCCATTGCAGTTCCTACATTCCTCTTGCATCCTCTTTTTTCTTTAGTATGAATATTACCTTCATAGGAACAGAGTGCTAGAAATATCATCATATTAAAAAAAATATGACCTTCAAACATGTTTGAAAAGCAGATGCATGAAAATTAGTATCTTAAAAATAACAATTTGTTGAAAAAAAACTATTTACATTTTTTTTTCAAACTAATAAAGAAATTTTCAATTTCATAATACTTTTGATACCTTTAAAAGTGACTGAAACTAAATGTAAACAAATTGTCATCTTTGCTGTCTAGAAAATGCATTGTTGCACTTATGTAAAATGTACCTGTCATACATTTCCATGGGGAAAACTACAGAGTATTCAACAGAAACTAGACAGATTGATGTTGAGCTGTATCAATTCAATTCATTCATTGTCTACCGCTTATCCGATCTATTCTCGGGTCACAAGGAGCCTGTGCCTATCTCAGGTGTCATTGGGCATCATGGCAGGATACACCCTGGACAGAGTGCCAACCCAGGGCACACACACTCTCATTCACTCACACAGTCATACACTACGGACAATTTAGAGATGCCAATCAACCTATCACACATGTTTTTGGACTGGGAGAGGAAACCGGAATACCCGGAAGAAACCCCCAAGGCACGGGGAGAACATGCAAACTCCACACACACATGGTGGAGGTGGGAATCAAACCCCCAACCCCGGAGGTGTGAGGCAAACGTGCTAACCACTAAGCCACCGTGCCCCCCTTCACTTCACTTCACTTCACTTCACTTCAATTCAATTCAATTCAATTCAATTCAATTCAATTCAATTCAATTCAATTCAATTCAATTATAGCGCCTTTTACAATGGACATTGTCTCAAAGCAGCTTTACAAAAATAGAGAAACAGAATCAGTATCAGTTACATAATGGATATTAAAAAACTTAAACATTTAATTTATTTGAATTTGAGTCTCTTACACTTATGGCCTGTTTGTAGTGGCCTTCGTTGTTATTACTGCCTATTCACAGTGTCAGGACAGAGAGGCTGAGATGGATGAAAGTGTAGGTCCGTGTGGTTTACTGAACTCAAGGAAGAATATGACAAAACACTAGACAATATTAAAATCCAAAAAAGATACAGCTTAGGCAAACAACAAACAGGATAGACAGTGGCAAAAAATGGATAAAGGCAGATTCAGAACCACAGGCTTATACTTCACAACATGGTTGAAACTAAACAGTGACTATAAAGGTGCATAGAGTGTGTGAGTGTGTAGTGTGGAACAGTCAGAAGTCTTGTGACTGTGAATGTGGAAGTGCAGGTGTGTTGTGGGAAGTGGAGTTGGTGCAGCCATGCTTGGTTTCCAGCCATATTATGATAATAGAAAAAAATATAGGATACTTGAACTGTATGTTATGGCACATGTAAATCAATAGGGTCAATGCATGTGTCTATGCCACAGTACACAAACGGACATGTTTTTTGAGATCTTGTATGACTCTGATCAGCCATGCTTAAAAACCATATAGGAAGTTGTGGTCATGTTTGGGTCCACATGCGAAAAGAATGATAAGAAAATGAAAGAGGGTTAATACTTTCTGCATTGAAATTGTTTCTCTCTTCTCATACTGCCTCTAATGAATTTTCTTTGTAGTTCTTTGCCGACCCTTGTGCCAGCGACCCCTGTCTCCATGGTAACTGCACACGTCAAGGTGCAGAGTTTGTGTGCGAGTGCAGTGATGGGTATGCAGGCGTCAGGTGTGAGCAGCCACCTTCAGCCTTTGACCTTGTTGAGTCTAGCTGGGACCTGGCAGCCACTCCAGCTACAACTACTCAACCGTCTCAGCCAATCACAGAGCTCAGTGACACTGAGGCACCACCCACTTTGCAACCATGGCAACCAAAGCCTGGACAGAGAGTGATTGAGGTCCAGTGGGAGGAACTTCAGGTATGTGCATGTATATAGCAGACTTGTATCTCATCATCTCATTATTATTAATTAATTTCTTTTTTTTTTTTTTCAACAAATTCTAAGTGTGTTTGTGTGTATTACAGATCACTGATGGATCAGAGTGTGTGAGCATTGCAGGCACTGAGCCAGCTGGAATGATGACGGTTTCCATGGAGATTGCAGAAGGAACTGCAGTAAAGTAAGTTTCCAGTGATGTGCTAACTAAAATCAGCCTGAACACAAGATATTTCTCACTGTTATTGAATGGATTTAATAATGAAAATTATACTTCTAAATCATTATGTGATTATCATGATCAGTGTCCTGTCCAGCCAGAGGTTTAATGAGACATCTACTGAAGGTGGTGAGTAAGGGATAATTTGGACTCAGTAATAGCTGGTGTCATATATAGGCAGAGAAAATTTAATGCTTATAGCTGGGTTTTTGAGGACTCTAAAAACTCAGAGATAACACCAGGAGTGAAGATGAAAGGTTTATTGTACAACAAATTATAAAATGTACTGTCTTCAGGGTGAGGGTTCTACAGAGTCTCAGCCTGTGTAGTTGGTAACAGCAATGTTCTAAACACAGGAGACAGATTAGTGGAGGTTTTCAGAACGTGACAGATTCTCTCTCTAACTATGGTACTCACTTGTCATTATCTTGGTGAGTGAATCCTGAAAACAGTAGTGAAGTCACGCTGCAGGTCAGGTGAGTGGGTTCTGAGGAGATCCAAGATGGCGGACAGGTGAGACGGGTGTGGAGGCTCTCAAGATGGCGGACAGGAGAGTATTATATTCTGATGTCAAAGGGTATGAACAGAGAGGCAGGCAGAAGGCATTCAGGTCCAATAATTCAGGCAGTTTCAGTGAGAACAAGCTCTCAAGTTTATATCAGAATCCAAGCCTTAGTCCATAAACAGTTCCAGGGTCTTTCAGGTACTCATGGCTGGCAGAGATCAGGCAGACGACAGGTTGAAAAACGGGGGTAGCCGGGGTCAGAAGCACACAGGATTACAGGTCAAGTCCAGGTTTCAGATTTAGGTTCAGGTGGTTCAAAGGTGGTGGCTCTCTGGCACAAAGCACGATTTGGCAGAGTAACAGGTCTAGAGTAGCTGCTTATATGGGAGAGAGGACACAGGTGAATGTCATCAGGCAATTAGTGCAGCAGAGTGAGTAGACAGGTGAGGGAGGGGGAGAGAGAGTGCAGGTAAAGTTCAGGAAATGGAATGCCGGATTTGGGTGAGGCAGCGGAGCTGGAGACCGTGACAATGCCCTCCCCAAAGGCCATCTCACAGAGAACCACCAGGCTAGTCAGGGTGATCACGGTAGAAAGAGCAAATGAGGTCAGGGTCCAAGATGAACCTGAATGGAATCCATGACCGGTCCTCAGGACCATAGTCATCCCAGTCGAACAGATACTGAATACCTCTGCCACGATGTTGGGAGCGGAGGAGCAGACTTACGGTGTACGCAGGACCCCCATCAATGAGCCGGGCGGCTGGAGGGGGTCTGGAGGGGGCACCGAGGCACGCGTGGCTTCTGATTTCCAATGAGAGAAATAGAAGGTGGTATGGATGCACAGTAGGCTGGGGAGTTGCAACCGAACTGCCACAGGGTTGACAACCTTGGCAATAGGAAAAGGACTGATGAACCTTGGAGCCCAGGAACTGCTGAAGAGCCTTTCGAGTTTCAGGTACCGGCCAGTCCTTTACCGCTTCCACTTTGGCTGGATCCATCTGAATACTGCCCGCAGACACTATGAAGCCCAGAAAAGACACTGTGTCAGAATGGAAGTGACACTTCTTGCCTTCACAAATAACTGATTTTGCAAAAGCCATTCCAACACCCACCTCATGTGCTGCATATGTTTAGTCTCAGACTTTGAGAATATCAGTATATTGTCTAAGTACACAAAGACGAACTGATTCAGCATGTTGTGGAGCACATCATTGACTAAATTTTGGAACACGGTGGGGGTGTTGGTCAGGCCGAACGGCGTCACCAGATATTCATAGTGGCCAGAAGGTGTTGAAAACAGTCTTCCACTCGTCCTCTTTGCATATTCTGACCAGATGGTATGCGTTGAGTAGGTCCAGCTTGGTGAAGATCACTGCATCCTGTAAAAGCTCAAAAGCAGATGATATTAATGGAAGCGGGTACTGGTTCTTAATGGTGATCTGATTTAGTCCCCTGTAATCAATACAAGGTCTGAGACCTCCATCCGGCACCCATTGGAGATGAAGATGGTCGAATTAATCCAGATGCCAGAGCTTTGTTCAGGTACTTCTGCATGACCTCCCTTTCAGGTGCTGACAAAGAGTAGAGATGTCCATGAGGGGGAGTCGTAGCTGCTATCAGATTGATTTCACAGTCATAGGATCGATGAGGAGGAAGAGATGTTGCCCTTGCCTTATTGAAGACCTCCTTGAGGGCTAAATAGACTTCTGGTACCTTGTCTGGAAACACCTTCTCCTCCTGTTCAGTGGATCTTTCAGAGACTGTTGGGGCTGCAGAGAGACAAGTGTTAGAACAGGTTACGCCCCATGCAATCTTGGGGCAATCTTGCCTGTTTGTCAGTATAAGTGAGGGTTATGCTGTTTGGGCCAGGTGATTACAAGCACTACAGGAATCTGGGGAGAGTTGATTACAAAAAAAACTGTATGGTTTTCTTGTGGCTTTCAAGCGACATGATGATGGGTGTGGTTGACTGAATAGGGGTGAATAATGTGGCACGTACCTGAATGGGTGCCTGCAGAGCCTGGAATTGGATGCCCAGACATTTAGCGAAATTGTAATCAATGAAGTTAGAGTCAGCCCCAGAGTCAGAGACTCTGAATGAATACAGAGGAGGAATGAACTTGGTTGGAGAGGTGTAGGTGAATATATGTGATGGGCCAGGGTTGATTGGAATTCTCCAATGTTCAACTCAGCAGAGAACCCCGGTCTACTGCTGAGCCCTGGGTTTTACTGAACATTCCTTCACTCTATGACCTGACCCTCCACAATATAAACAGAGGATATCTTTAAATCATCTGTTTCTGTCCTCTGGGGCTAACCTGGTCCTGCCAATCTGCATAGGCTGAACTTGATCTTTTACACTTGGGAATGAAGAGCATGAAGTCTCGGGGACAGGAATAATGATTGACCAGGTGTCAGAAGGAGTTCTGGGAGTACTCACAGTTCTGCTGGCTCTCCCTCAATTTTTCATTTAGCCCGTTTAAATCAGGTGGAAGATCTCTGGCAGCCATTTCATCCTTCTCCTTCTCAGAAACACCACAATAAAACATATCTGTAAAGTGCCTGCGAGTCCCACTTACAGGAGGAGGCCAGGGTTCGAAACTGAATTAAGTAGTTCAGGACAGATTGGTTAGCTTGCTGTAATTTTGCCAGTTTGTGAGCGGCTTCTGAGCGGGGCTTGGTGGGATCAAAAGCTCTTTGTAGCTCCACAGCAAAATTACCAAAATAGGAGGAGGCCCATTCCCCATTCATGAGCTGGACCAGACAGAAAGGACATAAAACCAACCTTAGACTCCTCTGTAGGAAAGGCTGAAGGTTGTAGCCAAAGCTGGATGCGGCACTGCGCGAGTCATTCTCAAACAGAATGATTTCCTGAGGATCTCCCGAGAAACATTCAGGTGAACGAAGTGGCGGTTCATGGTGAGGTGACAAGTGTATTGACGGCGATACAGGAGATGATGGCTGTGAGGAAACAGAGAGAGAGAGTATTGAATCAATCCATTAAATGACTGGATTTGATGACCAAACATAATTAGGTCAAACCTAATTGAGTGTTCTTGGAGGGTATGCTCAAACTTTGTTTTCCACCCCAGGTTCTCTGAGGAGTCCATGCAGGCCAGATCATACTGTAATGCTTATAGCTGGGTTTTTGAGGACTCTTTGAAAACTCAGATAGCACCAAGAGTGAAGAAGACAAAAGGTTTATTGTACAACAAATCATAATATGAGTCTCAGCCTGTGCAGGTGATAACAGCAATGGTTCGTCAGTATCTTGGTGAGTGAATCCAGAAAACAGTAGTGAAGTTGTGCTGGAGCTGAGGTCAGATGAGTGGATTTTGAGGAGATCCAAGATGGCAGACAGGAGAGTATTATATTCTGATGGCAAAGGGTATAAACAGAGAGGCAGGCAGAAACAGGCAGGCAGACAGCCAGACAGAATTCAGGTCCGATAATTCAGGCACGGGTCAAAACCAGGTTATCAGTCAGAACAAGCTCTCAGGTTTAACTCAGGATCCAAGCCTTAGTCCATAAACAGTTCCAGGGTCTTTCAGGTACTCACAGCTGGCAGAGATCAGGCAGACGACAGGTCAGAAGCACACAGAATTACAGGTCCGGTCCAGGTTTCAGTTGGCTTGAAGGTGTTATCTCTCTGGCACAAACCACGATCTGACAGAGCAACAGGTCTAGAGTAGCTGCTTATACAGTGGGGCAAAAAAGTATTTAGTCAGCCACCAATTGTGCAAGTTCTCCCACTTAAAAAGATGAGAGAGGCCTGTAATTTTCATCATAGGTACACTTCAACTATGAGAGACAGAATGAGAAAAAAAAAATCCAGAAAATCACATTGTCTGATTTTATTTGCAAGTTATGGTGGAAAATAAGTATTTGGTCAATAACAAAAGTTCATCTCAATACTTTGTTATATACCCTTTGTTGGCAATGACAGAGGTCAAACGTTTTCTGTAAGTCACCACAAGGTTTTTACACACTGTTGCTGGTAGTTTGGCCCATTCCTCCATGCAGATCTCCTCTAGAGCAGTGATGTTTTGGGGCTGTCGCTGGGCAACACGGATTTTCAACTCCCTCCAAAGATTTTCTATGGGGTTGAGATCTGGAGACTGGCTAGGCCACTCCAGGACCTTGAAATGCTTTTTACGAAGCCACTCCTTCGTTGCCCAGGCGGTGTGTTTGGGATCATCGTCATGCTGAAAGACCCAGCCACGTTTCAACTTCAATGCCCTTGCTGATGGAAGGAGGTTTTTACTCAAAATCTCACGATACATGGCCCCATTCATTCTTTCCTTTACATGGATCAGTCGTCCTGGTCCCTTTGCAGAAAAACCGCCCCAAAGCATGATGTTTCCACCCCCATGCTTCACAGGTATGGTGTTCTTTGGATTCAACTCAGCATTCTTTCTCCTCCAAACATGACAAGTTGAGTTTTTACCAAAAAGTTCTATTTTGGTTTCATCTGACCATATGACATTCTCCCAATCCTCTTCTGGATCATCCAAATGCTCTCTAGCAAACTTCATACGGGCCCGGACATGTACTGGCTTAAGCAGGGGGACACGTCTGGCACTGCATGATTTGAGTCCCTGGCGGCGTAGTGTGTTACTGATGGTAGCCTTTGTTACTTTGGTCCCAGCTCTCTGCAGGTCATTCACTAGGTCCCCCCGGTGTGGTTCTGGGATTTTTGCTCACCGTTCTTGTGATCATTTTGACCCCACGGGGTGAGATCTTGCGTGGAGCCCCAGATCGAGGGAGATTATCAGTGGTCTTGTATGTCTTCCATTTTCTAATAATTGCTCCCACAGTTGATTTCTTCACACCAAGCTGCTTACCTATTGCAGATTCAGTCTTCCCAGCCTGGTGCAGGTCTACAATTTTGTTTCTGGTGTCCTTTGACAGCTCTTTGGTCTTGGCCATAGTGGAGTTTGGAGTCTAACTGTTTGAGGTTGTGGACAGGTGTCTTTTATACTGATAACGAGTTCAAACAGGTGCCATTAATACAGGTAACGAGTGGAGGACAGAGGAGCCTCTTAAAGAAGAAGTTACAGGTCTGTGAGAGCCATAAATCTTGCTTTTTTGTAAGTGAACAAATACTTATTTTCCACCATAATTTGCAAATAAATTCTTTAAAAATCAGACAATGTGATTTTCTGGATTTTTTTTTCTCATTCTGTCTCTCATAGTTGAAGTGTACCTATGATGAAAATTACAGGCCTCTCTCATCTTTTTAAGTGGGAGAACTTGCACAATTGGTGGCTGACTAAATACTTTTTTGCCCCACTGTATGGGAGAGAGGACACAGGTGAATGTCATCAGGCAATTAGTGCAGCAGAGTGAGTAGACAGGTGATGAAGGGGGACAGAGTGTGCAGGTGAAGTCCAAGAACTGGAGTGTTGGATCCGGTTGAAGCAGCGGAGCTGGAGACTGTAACAGAAAATAGTCAGATAGTGGTAAAAAAACAGTTAAATGGGCCAGGTAATATTTAGAATAGAACAGCAATCGAGTTTCCAAGCACTCTATAATTAATTATAACTGACACAAAGCTTCTAGACACGTTCTAGTAACGTTTCATTCAAGTTTCAGTGAAATGAAAAAGTATGTGGACACATGACCAGCACACATATGTGGCTCTTCCCCAAAGTGTTGGCACAAAATTGGAAGGACAGAATGATCTAGCATGTCTTTTTTATCCCTTTAACATCTCCCTTCACTGGAATGAAGTGGTCTAGCCAAAACCTGTTCCAATATATCAGTTACCCTGCACACAAAGCATGATCCATGAAGACATAGTTTTCCAAGGCTGGTGTGGAAAAACTCCTGAGAGCCTATCCCTGACCACATTGGAATGAACTGAAATGCAGATGCCACACTATACCTTCTTATCTGACCTCTTTAATGCTCTCGTGGCAGAATGAGCACAAACCCCCACAGACATATGTCAAAATCTAGTGGAAAGCCTTGACAGAAGAGTAGAGGTTATCAGAGCAGCAAATATATGTGTGCTGGTCAGGTGTCCGCATAGTTTTGTAAATATGGTGCATATTATAAAAAGTATAATTTATAGTTAACAAGTAATTATAAATTAGCCTATATGACTAGACTCTAAAAGAAAAAGACCCAGAAGAAGTAAAAGAAAATACAAGTCAGAGATCTGAATTATTACAGGTTAGTAAACAGTGATATGTATCTGTCTGTAGGTTGGTACTGAACATTAGTGGAGCTGCAGCTCTGTGGCGGGTTGGAGCTCTTGGGTTCGACCGGTGTTCAGTATCTGATGGCATGGTCATTTGGTTCCAGCAGGACTCCAATGGTCTTGTGATCTCTGATCAGTTACTGCCACTCGGACACAACTACTTCATCAGTAAGAGAGTTTAACAGTACTGCTATGCTGTAGCATTCATTACTGTGTGTAAGTACAGTATGTATCTCAGTATTTATTTATTTATTTGTGTGTGTGTGTGTGTGTGTGTGTGTGTGTGTGTGTGTGTGTGTGTGTGTGTGTAGCTGTGCTGCGCATTGGAACCCCTTCTGGTCTGGAAGTCACTCTCAGATTACAGTTCACTGTAAAGTCTACTAGCTGCATGGAGCCAGGCAGCAACTTTAGTGACCCACAATGCACTGGGAGAGGGAAGTGCATCACACAGTCTTCTGTGGTAAGAGTTCACAAAGATTCTGATTGTATCACAAACTGCATACTACTGCACTAAATTGTATGATAAATTAGTATGCCATTGTAAATTGTGTAGGTATCTCAGTATTTATTTATTTGTGTGTGTGTGTGTGTGTGTGTGTATGTGTGTTTCTGTTGCAGAGCACATTTTATTGCCAGTGTGATGTTGGATACTCTGGAATCTTCTGCGAGGAATTTGATGCATGCTACACAAACCCATGTGAAAACAATGGGACCTGCAGTGACATCACACAGAGACACGAGAGGCATGACTACACTTGCACCTGTCTGCCAGGTGTGTTCACTATAAAGATAACGCTACCTTAGTGCAAACGGCCAAGAATAGACAGAGAGCGGCTGAGAAGAAGATACTTAGAGAGGCAATGTCAACACTGAGATGATTAGACATCTGGTTTTAACTGGTTTTTAATTGATGCCTGTGTGTGTGTGTGTGTGTGTGTGTGTGTGTGTGTGTGTGTGTGTGTGTGTGTGTGTGTGTGTATGTCTTACAGGGTTTGAAGGCCAGAACTGTCAGTCTCGGGAAAATCACTGCATCTCAGAACCCTGCAAAAATGGAGCAACATGCACAAACACACTGAATGGCCCACAGTGCACCTGTGCAGAAGGTATACAGTCCAGACTTCTTCAAATGGCCAGTTCACACTTCCTGAAAAACAATTTCTTGTTCAGAAATGGACTCAAATCAGTTTACTCACATTAACAAAGGGTGTGACATATGAGCAATTGACAACAAAAACATGACAGCCTACCTACAATCTGACTTGTTGAAAAGTGTTCAACTTTGTTTCAGCATTGATGGAAATAGCGGAAATAGCTTTGATCATTCCACATTGATTTACATTCACACAGTTACTTAAACTGAATAGAAGGACTAAATGGCTAAATATATCTCACAGTGAGATTCATAACTCAGTTTATAATTCATCAGTTAATAAACTGATTTTAAAATGGGTTTGTTTGTTTTAGTAAAGTGACTTATTCATCCTATCCCTACTCAGGATGGTCTTGGTTAATTTAAAACACTGACTCAGCTATAAGTCACTCCTGGGACCTTTCTAAAATAATCCACTTTCTAATACCTGTTTTAATTCCCAATAGGAATGAGCAGCCCATATTGACTCCGTCCTGATTTATGCTCCCTTTCTGTCTCCTGTACTATCTAACTGTGTCACCTAGTTGCTTATTTTAATCTTCTTGTCCTCCTCCTTTCCCCAGAGAAGCCATGGCCTCAGCAATAATGCAGAAATCCTAATTTACAGTTTTACTGAATATCTCTCTCTCTCTCTCTCTCTCTCTCTCTCTCTCTCTCTTTTTTTCAAACACACACACATCCTGCAGGTTATAAAGGAAATATCTGTGAGGTAAGAGTCGACCCATGTGCTTCTGGTCCATGTCACAATAATGGGACATGTTATCTGCAGAATGGTGGACAGGGCTTCAGCTGTACTTGTCCTCCTGGTTTCACTGGACACACCTGCACTCAGCTCGTTGATTTCTGCTCACTCAACCCATGTGCACATGGTGTATGTCGCAATGTTGGTACAAGCTATAGGTGCCTGTGCGTGCCAGGTGAGTCACTCTGTCTCGCACACACACACACACACACACACACACACACACACACACACACACACACACACACACACACAACATTGAAATCGGTGAATTTAAATTTGTTGCTGTCAAATTGGCACCATTTGAGATGATGATCAGCAAGGCTCCCAACCCTCAGTTGTATAAATGAGAGAATGTTGCTCTGGGTAAGGGCATATGCCATAATGGTAACCCTTTTTCTTCACGATTACTAAAGTTGTTACTTCATACCACAGCACTTTCTTGGACCATGATCTTTTTCCACTATTAAGTCTAATATTGTAATTATTATAAATATATGCACTAAGAGAACTTAGGTGATGGTAATTCTAGTATCTGATTTATTACTGTCTGCCAAGCTTGACTGTGTGGTTTGAACAGGCTCATGGCTTACTGCTCTGTCAGTGTATGGCAGAATGTACACTGGAGACACATAGTAAAAATCTCAATACCATAAACTTAATAAGCATAGAAATGTATAACTTTTTTTTTTTTACTTTATTAACTTATACTTTGTTGTACCTTCCTGACAGCTTTCTGAATTTCAGGTCAGCATAGTGAGTTGTTTGTTCTGCCAGACTGCAATGAGAAAATGGACAGTAAGAAAACCTACACAGCTGAAAACAAGCTCTCTTTAAACTCTTGGATGCATTATTTAGCTGGTTTGCCATTAGTACAGCCAAACAAGTTGGCAAATTGCATAATCACACAGTGCATCAGTCAGTACACAGTGTCTGTGCTGGGAATCAGGTATTCAAACCAAAGCCAAAGGTTGAAGCCAAACCCCACATTCCTGCCAAAGGTATGGATACAGCCTTTGGCCAAACAATTAGTTTTAACACAAGGTTGCTCATAAGTACTTTGTCTGATTGTTTTATCAGACCACCACTATATATTTTGGTTACTTGGATAAAGAGAAATGCATTGCTGTCAACTGATCAACACTTAGTGCTGAGTTGGAATTGCCATACATGGTGATGGCCAGAAATACCTTTTAAAACTATTACAGCCTTCTGTATTACTTAGGGGTGTTTGGAACTTGGTGACATTGAGTCTTGAGAATGTTGTTGGTTCTGTATATCTAGGACACCAGTTGTCTTGGAACTGGTGGACACCAGTTGTGTTGAAAACCATCAAGTAGAAGAAGGAGGCATTTTAAAGGCCCTTCTGTTTTAGTTGAAATGTATATGAGATAGCTGTGGCAAATTGTAGAAGTTTGGAGAGGCCAGAGAAAATAGACTTTCAGGTGGCCTCAAAGATATTCTGGCAAACAGTTCAGTGCTTGACGAGGACACTAGTGCTGCTAATCAAGTGAATGAGAATGTTGACTTCTACTTAAATGGCCAGTTGAAGGGGTTTTGTGGTCCATTTCAATAACTGTGGCTTGTGATACCAGTTAGAAACATTCAAAATGGCAAAGCAAGTGTGGATGAGATTTGGTTGGAGAAAGCATTTGACAAGATTGGGGCTGTGCCAACCTAGGATGATGGTCCCTAATTTAAAAAATGGAGACGAGAGGATATGATCCAATTATATGGGAAGTTTCTGGAGAGTAGATTACTGTTCAGTACTTTCAAATTCATTGAATTAAGGATGATGAATACAGGTTCCACCCAGGTTATGGAACAGCATAAACTTGCACAGCATTGTGGAGGTTCATGGGAGTACATTTTATCAGTCTACATATTGTGTGGCATTGGAGGAGGCCTATGTTCATGTGCCTCAATATTTCTTGCAGATGGTACTGCAGGTGTACTGGGTATTTAGGCTGTTAATTTGTACAGTACGTTCTTTTTATGAACACAGTGAGAACTGCGTCCAAATTTTTGGAATTCAAGGTGTCAAATTCTGTCAAGGTCATGTCTTGTCTCCAATTATGTTTGTAGTTTTCATCAACAAGATATTAATTCATAGCCAGTGTGTGCAGATATAAGTAAGTAAATAAGTAAGTAAGTAAGAGTAAGCCTGCCATCATGTGGAGAAAGAGTGTATTTACATAAGGCAGCATTGCTTTAAACACTGTCTCCTTCTGTGTGTTTATTTTCTCAGGTTATCATGGGTTGTACTGTGAGGAAGAGTATAACGAGTGTCTCTCTGCTCCATGTCAAAATTTTGCAACCTGCCGGGATCTGATCAATGCCTATGAATGTCTATGTACTCCTCAGTACACAGGTACATATTTAGGTCTGCTTTACAGTAATGCATTTTGTGTTGACTGTGTGTATGCTTTACAGGAATGTACTAGTGGTCTGTATCATGTTTGTGTTATGATATCTTTTGATATGTGTGTGTTTTTTGTAGGGAGACACTGTGAAATTTATCAAGATCCATGTGCTAAACTGCAGTGTCAGAACGGAGGTCAGTGTGAAAGAAGGCGGAGCAATGCAACCTGTGTGTGTGCACCTGGGTACACAGGTGAGAACATTTATATCTGTATGTATATGTGTATGTGTGTGCGTGTGTGTGAGTGTGTCTAAGAGACTTTTTTTTTCTCTTTCCTAAGGTGAGAACTGTGAGACTGACTTTAATGAGTGTGAGAGCAACCCTTGTCATCATGGTGGCACCTGCATTGACCAGGCAGATGGCTTCCTCTGTCACTGCCCACCTGGCTGGGTGGGCGGGGCCTGTGAGATCCGTGAGTTAAACCTTTAACTTACTGATGATTGAATTTGTGTGTAATTAGCATATACTATCTTGTATATGTTTGTCTAACATGTTTGACAGTGGAATTAATTAACAACTGAAGTTGCTACAATGCAATGAAGTGGTTAAGGCTCCGGGTTGTTGAACAGAAGATCGGGGTTTAAGCCCCAGCACTGCCAAGTTGCCACCATTGGGCCTTTGAGCAAGGCCTCCAACCCCCCCTGCTCCAGAGGCGCTGCATCATGGCTGACCTTGCACTCTGACCCCAACCCTCCAAGGATGGTATATGCGAGGAAAGAATTTCACTGTGCATTAATGTACATGTGACAAATAAAGGCAACTTATTTAGACAGCAAGGACGGTTGATTAGAGTGTGCAGAACAGTACCAGGGAGCGTGGTGGTTAAAATTGAAGGCAAAATATAGGGAAAGGAAGGTGCATGCGCAATGCTCACTGTATGACTGAAGTTGTCTCTGTAGGCCAGGCCACTGGCACACCACAAACATGTTATAGTTGAAATTTAAATTATACTATACGTATATACAGCTGGGGGGCACGGTGGCTTAGTGGTTAGCACGTTTGCCTCACACCTCCACGGTTGGGGGTTCGATTCCCACCTCCGCCTTGTGTGGAGTTTGCATGTTCTCCCCGTGCTTCGGGGGTTTCCTCCCTCAGTCCAAAAACATGCGTGATAGGTTCATTCATATTTTTTATAATAGTTTTATGCATGAGTAAACAATCTACAAAATTCTTAGTCTTAGCATAAATTGTTCAACTCAGCCTTGCAGGCATGCTTGTTTGTATATCTCTAAAAGTGATTTTTGAGAATGTTATTATTATTATTTTTTTTAAATAATAATATTTATATTATTCTATAATATTTATGCATTCTCCAACAAGAATGAAATTGTATGGTGAAGTGGTGTATTGTAGTGAGTGAGGGGGACCCCCCCCCGGAACACCTCCCGGTGTTCTACGCCGAGGTTGCCCCCTTGGCTGTGGCGCGGCCTTGTCCGGACGATCGCGATGAAAAATGAAAATCCTCCGACAGAGACAGGTCCAGGATATCGGCCACGTCCACCCGAGAGCGTTTCTTGGGCCCGTACCCCTCCCAGTCCACCAGATACTGGAGCCGTGACCTCACCTGCCTGGAGTCAAGAAGAGCATGTACTCGATAAGCCGGGGATCCATCAATGTCCAGGGGAGGGGGAGGATCAATGTAGTCCGTATCCCCAATGCCTGGGGAGTGCGCTGGCTTGAGGAGAGACACATGAAAAGTTGGGCAGATATGGTACGATGCTGGGAGCCGTTGCCGGTAACACACTGGATTGACCTGACGGATGATCTCAAAAGGCCCTACAAACTTGGGACTGAACTTGCGGCAGGGCAGCTTGAGTTTCAGGTTCTGGGTGGACAGCCAGACCCTCTGTCCCACCCGAAAGGGGGGGTGCGGGCGGCGACGCCGGTTAGCCTGGATCCTCTGTCTCCTGACAGCCCTGTGAAGACGTACATGAGCGTGTTCCCATACCTCCTGACTCAGACGAGACCACTTCTCCACTGCCGGTACCTCGGAGGGCTCTCCAGACCAGGGGAATGGGGGGGGGCTGGTATCCCAGCACACACTGGAAGGGCATCAGGCCAGTGGAGGAATGGATAAGGGAGTTTTGAGCATATTCAGCCCAGGGAAGAAACTCACTCCAGCGCTGCTGTTCCCTGCTGCAGTAGGACCTGAGGAATCCCCCTAATCTCCTGATTCAGATGCTCTGCCTGGCCATTGGACTGGGGATGGTATCCAGAACTCAAACTGACGTTGATGCCGAGCTGTTCACACAAAGACCTCCACACCCTGGAGGTGAACTGAGACCCCCGGTCTGACACTATGTCCTCAGGCAGGCCGAAATTCCGGATTACATGTTGGAACATGGCCTCCGCAGTCTGCATGGCTGTGGGCGACCCCTTAAGAGGGATCAACTTACACGCCTTAGAGAACCGGTCCACCACGACCATCACCGTGGTGAATCCTCCAAGAGTTGGGTAAGTCGGTGAGAAAGTCCACAGACAGGTGAGGGCCAGGGGCATTGGGGAGTAGGTAGGGGCTCCAGCAATCCCTCCGGGAGCTGGCGACTGAAACAAGACTGAGCGCAAGTAGAGCATGCCCGAACAAACCTCTCCACATCTGTCCTAAGCAATGGCCACCAGAACCTGCGTCGAGTGAGTTAAGTCGACCTGAGGATCCCCGGGTGGCTGGAGCTGGGGGCCTCGTGAACCCATTGTAACACCTGCTGGTGGAACTGAAGCGGCATGTAGACTTTGGTTGCGGGGCAGTTTGCTGGTGGCGGCTCATCGGCGTGGGCTCGCCAAATCTCCTCTATGAGACTCCACTGGGCGAGGGCTATAATTTCGGCAGCAGGAAGAATGAGATCGGGTTGAGTGGGCTCGCTTTGGGCCTCGAACTGCCTGGATAGAGCATCCGCCTTGCTGTTCTTGGACCCGGGGTGATAGGTCACAGAGAATTCAAAACGGGTGAAGAACAGCACCCACCGGGCCTGACGAGGATTCAAACGTTTGGCGCTGTGGAGGTACTCCAGGTTACGATGGTCAGTAAGACCAAGAATGGATGACGCGCCCCCTCCAGCCAGTGCCGCCATTCCTCCAGCGCCGCCTTGATTGACAGCAGCTCCCGGTTCCCTACGTCATAATTTGCCTCTGCTGCCGTCAGCTTCCTGGAAAAGAAAGCACAAGGGTGAAGCTTGCCTGGAATGCCATGTCATTGGGCCAGCACGGCCCGATGCCACTGCTGGAAGCATCTACCTCCACCACGAAGGGGAGGTCCGGGTCAGGATGGCGCAGAATGGGAGCCGTGGTGAAGCTATCTTTGAGTTGAATGAAAGCTCCCTGGGCTTGATCACTCCAGGACAATCTCCTGGGTTTACCTCGCAGTAAAGAGGTCAATGGACCGGCCACAGAGCTATAGTTTCAGATAAAACACTGGTAGAAGTTGGCGAACCCCAGGAACCGCTGCAACTCCTTAACTGTGGTAGGATTGGGCCACTCGGTGACTGTCTGTACCTTGGTGAGGTCCATCTTGACCCCTTACCGCAAAATCACATATCCCAGGAATGTGATCGTGGTCCGGTGGAACTCACACTTCTCCGGCTTGATGTAGAGGTGATTCTGCTGAAGTCTGGAGAGGATGGCCCTGACGTGACTCAATCACCCACTTCCCCAGGATATCCTGGAACACCTCGTTGATGAGAGACTGGAACACCTCTGGGGCATTGGTAAGACCGAAGGGCATGACAAGGTACTCATAATGACCATGGGTGGTGTGAAAAGCGGTCTTCCACTCATCTCCCTCCCGGATCCGGACCAGATTATAGGTGCTACGCAAGTCCAACTTAGCAAAAAACTTAGCTCCCCTTAACTACTCCAGGGCTGCAGGTACCAAGGGTAACGGATAGGGATAACGAACTGTGATCGCGTTGAGTCCCCGGTAATCGATGCACGGACGAAGGCCCCCGTCCTTCTTCCCCACAAAGAAAAACCCTGCCGCTGCTGGAGACGTGGATGGCTGTATGTGACCAAGAGCCAGAGCCTCCTCAATATACTCCTCCATGGCTCTCGCCTCCGGCAGAGAAAATGGATAAACCCGGCCCCTGGAGGGTGAGGTGTTAGGCAGTAACAGATGGCGCAGTCCCAGGCTCTATGTGACGGCAGGCGAGCAGCCCTCTCCTCTGGATCCCTCCAGGGAATGGTAGGGATCCGGAGCTCCTTCACCAGTCAATCAGTTTAACGGCGGCTCCGGAGTCTATCAAGGCTGAGACAGGAACACACCGATCAGAAAAGCAAAATGACACCGGCACCATAAGACTGAAGAACAAAGAGTTCCCACCCACCTGAGCTGATAAGGGCTTCTTAGGGCACCGGTGGATCAAGTGTCCCGAGCCCCCACAGTAATAGCAAAGCCTCATCTGGGCACGTCACTGGTGCTCCCGTTCTGTCAATCGGGATCTCCCCAGCTGCATGGGCTCGGGAGCCTCTTCACGAGGCCTAGGGTAGTCTGGACACAGACGAGGACGAGACGAAACTGGTGGGCGTGCCCCACCACGATGCTGACACAGGAGATTGTCCAGGCGAATGGCAGTGGCTACATACTGGGACAGAGAGGTAGCATCCTCCCGACATGCCAGTTCAGTCTGGAGCGCGGGGCTCAGACCCTCGCGAAACACTGCCCACAGCGCCGTGTCATTCCAACTGGACTGGGCTGCCAGAGTGCGGAATTTAATGGCATAATCCGCGGCCGAATCAGATCCCTGACATAACTCCATTAACTGAAGCGAGATGTCCTTGTCCCCCGCGGGATACTCGAATACCTCCCGTATCATTCCCACGAAGTATGTGAATGACGTACGGATCTGAGGGTCCGTGTCCAACACTGGCCCAGTCCAAGGCTCTACCCATCAGCAATGACAATAGGAATGCACACTTAGTCCCCTCATCGCGATAAACCCCCGGTTGATGCGCGAAGAAAATCTCACACTGACGTAAAAAGCCACGACAGCGATCAGCAGAGCCATCATACTTCTCTGGCATGGCCAGTCTAGGTGACTCACTGCGCGCTGCTGGCGGGTCCCGTGGGGGCAGGGGTGCGGCGGTGCTTGTGCTGTGGAGTTGGCTTTCTAGCACTTCCACCTGATCTTGATAAGAGTAATCCAATATAGCAATCCAAACGCACGAGGCAAACGCTTAGTAGTCACGAGGGACGATACTTCGCAAACAGCTGGAAGTGTGCTCCGTATTTATGCTCGTGTGGAAACATGGAAGCGCATCAAAAGTCGGGCAAGGGCTCCCTCTCATAACCAGATCTCGGACGGAGCGTGACAATTTGTCAACACAACACTTCAGCAAATCATTAATCCTGTGTGAAAATGTGGTTGAATTTTTAAAAAAAATCCAGCATACATTGAGAAATCATTGGTTGCATACAGACAGCCCTAATTCATTAGAATCTCTGATATTTCCAATATCTTACTATATCATTACATAAAGGTTAGTTTAAATAAATCTGAATTGAATTTGAAATGAATTTTCAAGCTTTTCATTTCAAGCCATAATGCTGGACAAAATACCAAGACATTATGTTTACTACTGTCTGGTTTCAGTTTGAATAATCTAACGAAGAATTACTGATACGTTTATGACAACAATCACGTTGGAGTGAAGTGCAGCTTTCTTCTATGTGATATTGAGGTGCTGTATATAAGGGATTGCTTATACCTCATGGTAGTAAGTATTGTTGAAAAACAGCATCCATCTTTTCTGAGAGAGCAGTTCACAGATAAAAAATTTCCAGAGTTCACAGATAAAATTTTTAGTAGCTTTTTAACCAGAAACTCATTTTATTTTCACCACTGTCTAACACTTAGATATCTTCTAGTTCAAATTTGCATGCATGCCAAGACCTTCACAATCACACAAAAAGTGTCAGATCCTGTAAAGCTTCAAGCTACAGTTTTCTGTTCTGCAAAGACTTGATAGACTCCTGTTTTCTCCGGTTCTTCCTCCTCACCACAAGTTTGTGTATCATTTAGTTGTCTGTCAGACCCTTTTTCCTGTGATTTTGTTTTCGGCTCTAGGGGCCAAAATAGCTTAGACTGTTGTTGTTGTTCAGTGGCGCATTCTCACAGAAAAGAAAAAAAAACATCCAAAAGTTTTTTCCACAACCCCCGGGTTGTATAGCATGTGCAATTCTTTGGCAGTTTTCCAGCTAGCATTAGAATGGCTGCCACAGATGGTAGAGGCCAGTCCCCTCCAACACACTTCTGACAGCAAGAGCTAGGAAAGCTGTCCACCAATCTGGTTTACACGCTACATCAAGTGTGACTGGCACAGTCCAGACTGCTAGAAGCATGCAATGTGACGCCGCAAAAAAGTCTGCCCTGCACTGTGTGGGCAACTCTAACAACCCCTAGAGAAGAGAATAAAGCACTGTAAGTAAAAAGGCAAAAGGCATTATGTACATAAGAGATATACAGATAGATAGATAGATAGATAGATAGATAGATAGATAGATAGATAGATAGATAGATAGATAGATAGATGCATCCTTTATTTGCCACATATACATTACGACACAGTGACATACCTTTCTTCACATATCAGATCTTCATAAATTGTTGTCAGAGCACAGGATCAGCCATGATACACAGCCCCTGGAGCAGAAAAGCTTAAAGGCCTTGATCAAGGGTGCAACAACATCAGCTCAGAGGTTCTGGGTCTTGAACCCTTGACCTCCTAATAAAAAACAGAGCTGTAACCATTTGAGCTACCAGTGCCCTTTCACACCTTGTTTGGCATGGACTAATCAAATTTTTCCCAAGTTCAATCTGTTTTGACCGATGAACACACCAAACATCCATTTTGTGATGGTTTGCAGCAAAACGACAGAAAATGGAGTATCACTTATATACTTATATCACTCTTGTAGTTTCTTTTTCAGCTTTTGTCTTTGCAGGTCTAATAACATTTGAACAGTGTGTTTGAACAGTGCATTACTGTCCATCATACCAAAATGACAGAATTCTATATATACAGTGGTGTGATAAAGTGTTGGCCCCCTTCCTGATTTCTTATTTTTTTGCATGTTTGTCACACTTTAATGTTTCAGATAATAATCAGATTTAAAATTTTTAAATGAAGGTTTTTATTATTAAGGGAAAACAAAATCCAAAACTACATGGCCCTGTGTGAAAAAGTATTTGCTCCCTAAGCCTAATAACTGGTTGGGCCACCCTTAGCAGCAACAACTGCAATCAAGCATTTTCGATAACTTACAAAGAGTCTGTTACAGCGCTGTGGAGGAATTTTGGCCCACTCATCTTTGCAGAATTGCTGTAATTCAGACACATTGGAGGGTTTAGGAGCATGAACCACCTTTTTAAGGTCATGCCACAGCATCTCAATCGGATTGAGGTCAGGACTTTGACTAGGCCACTCCAAAGTCTTCATTTTGTTTTTCTTCAGCCATTCAGAGGTGGACTTGCTGGTGTGTTTTGGATCACAGCTTGAGGTCACAAATAGGTGGCCGGACATTCTCCTTCAGGATTTTTTGGTAGACAGCAGAATTCATGGTTCCATTTATCACAGCAAGTCTTCCAGGTCCTGAAGCAGCAAAACAGCCCCAGACCATCACACTACCACCAGCATATTTTACTGTTGGTATGATGTTCTTTTTCTGAAATGCGGTGTTACTTTTACGCCAGACGTAATGGGACACAGACCTTCCAAAAAGTTCAATTTTTGTCTCATCAGTCCACAGAGTATTTTCCCAAAAGTCTTGGGTATCATCAAGATGTTTTCTGGCAAAACTGAGACGAGCCTTTATGTTCTTTTTACTCAGCAGCGGTTTTCGTCTTGGAACTCTGCCATGCAAACCATTTTTGCCCAGTCTTTTCTTATGGTGGAGTAATGAACACTCACCTTAACTGAGGCAAGTGAGGCCTGCAGTTCTTTGTTGTTGTTATGGGGTCTTTTGTGACCTCCTGGATGAGTTGTCGCTGTGCTCTTGGGGTAATTTTGGTTGGCCGGCCACTCCTGGGAAGGTTCTCCACTGTTCCATGTTTTCGCCATTTGTAGATAATGGCTCTCACTGTGGTTCGTGGCAGTCCCAAAGCTTTAGAAATGGCGTTATAACCTTTTCCATACTGATAGATCGGTAGGTTTGTGACCTCAAGCTGAAGCGAACTTGGGTTCTGCAGCAGGACAATGATCCAAAAACACACCAGCAAGTCCACCTCTGAATGGCTGAAGAAAAACAAAATGAAGACTTTGGAGTGGCCTAGTCAAAGTCCTGACCTCAATCCGATTGAGATGCTGTGGCATGACCTTAAAAAGGTGGTTCATGCTCGAAAACCCTCCAATGTGGCTGAATTACAACCATTCTGCAAAGATGAGTGGGCCAAAATTCCTCCACAGCGCTGTAACAGACTCATTGCAAGTTATCGAAAACGCTTGATTGCAGTTGTTGCTGCTAAGGGTGGCCCAACCAGTTATTAGGCTTAGGGAGCAAATACTTTTTCACACAGAGCCATGTAGTTTTGGATTTTGTTTTCCCTTAATAATAAAAACCTTCATTTAAAAACTGCATGATGTGTTTACTTGTGTTATCTTTGACTAATATTTAAATGTGTTTGATTATCTGAAACATTAATGTGTGACAAACATGCAAAAAAAATAAGAAATCAGGAAGGGGGCCAACACTTTATCACACCACTGTAACTACTGAAAAAATGGACCACGTCTCATTAAGATGTGTTATATAAGTATAAAGCTTTATTTTTTGGCTGGTTACAATGCCATGGTTAGTAGACCTTTTTAAAATACAAATTAAAATGCATTCCTGTCCATTATGTTCTACCCATTTTTAATTCTTTTACACAGTAAAGACTAAAGTCCTTCTCAACCCTATGATATCTGTGACTCTCTGTAAATGTAGGATGGATTTTGCTGTCCTTTTGCTTAGGGTCAGGGGAAGTGGACTGCACTGACAACCCTTTATCTGTATAATCTGCTACCATTGTCAACATGTTACATTACCACTCCTAGCATGTTCAAAATTATCAGCTATCAAATGTACACAAGATCATGACATTACTGATCAGATGTATATGAACTGTTTAACTTTAATGTGACAAATACTGACACCGTAAAAGGTTTTATGGAAATTGTCTCAAAAATTAGCAAAGAAAACAATTAGATTTTTTTTTTTGTTGTTCCCTTGCTTCGGTGACTTGGTGGTTAGCACGTTTGCTTCACACCTGCAGGATTGGGGGTTTGATTCCTGCCTCTGCCATGTGTGTGTGGAGTTCGCATGTTCTCCCCGTGCCTCGGGGGTTTCCTCCGGGTACTCCGGTTTCCTCCTCCGGTCCAAAGACATGCCATTGATTGGCATCTCTAAATTGTCTGTAGTGTGGGATTGCGTGTGTGAATGAGTGTGTGTGTGCCCTGCAATGGGTTGGCACTCTATCCAGGGTGTATCCTGCCTTGATGCCCAATGATGCCTGAGATAGGCACAGGCTCCCCGTCACCCGAGAATAGATCGGATAAGATCGGATGAATGAATGAATGAATGTTCCCTTGCTTTTTGTTATAAATACAAAGAGGCTGTAATAGTGTTTCTATATTTTAGGTTTAAAAACAAAGAAAAGAGGTGGCATGGTGGCCTAGTGAGTAGCACGTTTACCTCACACCTCCAGCGTCCTGGGTTCGAGTCTTGCTCCCGCTCACCGTGTGTGTGTGGAGTTTGCATGTTCTCCTTGTGCTTGGTGGGTTTCCTCCCACAGTCAAAAGACATGCTTCTAGGCTGATTGGAGTCTCTAAATTGCCCTTAGTGTGTGAATGAGTGTGGGTGTGTGCCCTGAGATGGTTTGGCACTCCATCCAGGGTGTATCCTGCCTTGATGCCCCATGACGCTTGAGACGCCTGCGGGGCACAGGGTCCCCATGACCTGAGAATAGATTGGATAAGCGGAACAGAGAATGGAAAAGAAAGATGCATAATTTATTAATAACATGCATAATTTTCAAAACACAGATATAAACATATTTAATATATAAATAATTTTTTTGTTTTTTCTGATTTCAAGCTGAAGTATATTATTATTAGTGGTGCTAGCTATGCAAAGCACACTATTACTATTCCTCATACTTCTTCCGTATGAAATTTTGTCCCGCAACTAGTCCTGCACTGTTTGTCATATCAAATCATGCGGCTTATTCAGGAAAGATGTGCTATGACTTTTATACAGTGGGGCAAAAAAGTATTTAGTCAGCCACCAATTGTGCAAGTTCTCCCACTTAAAAAGATGAGAGAGGCCTGTAATTTTCATTATAGGTACATTTCAACTATGAGAGACAGAATGAGAAAAAAAAATCCAGAAAATCACATTGTCTGATTTTTAAATAATTTATTTGCAGATTATGGTGGAAAATAAGTATTTGTCACCTACAAAAAAGCAAGATTTCTGGCTCTCACAGACCTGTAACTTCTTCTTTAAGAGGCTCCTCTGTCCTCCACTCGTTACCTGTATTAATGGCACCTGTTTGAACTCGTTATCAGTATAAAAGACACCTGTCCACAACCTCAAACAGTTAGACTCCAAACTCCACTATGGCCAAGACCAAAGAGCTGTCAAAGGACACCAGAAACAAAATTGTAGACCTGCACCAGGCTGGGAAGACTGAATCTGCAATAGGTAAGCAGCTTGGTGTGAAGAAATCAACTGTGGGAGCAATTATTAGAAAATGGAAGACATACAAGACCACTGATAATCTCCCTCGATCTGGGGCTCCACGCAAGATCTCACCCCGTGGGGTCAAAATGATCACAAGAACGGTGAGCAAAAATCCCAGAACCACACGGGGGGACCTAGTGAATGACCTGTAGAGAGCTGGGACCAAAGTAACAAAGGCTACCATGAGTAACACACTACACTGCCAGGGACTCAAATCCTGCAGTGCCAGACGTGTCCCCCTGCTTAAGCCAGTACATGTCCGGGCCCATCTGAAGTTTGCTAGAGAGCATTTGGATGATCCAGAAGAGGATTGGGAGAATGTCATATGGACAGATGAAACCAAAATAGAACTTTTTGGTAAAAACTCAACTTGTCGTGTTTGGAGGAGAAAGAATGCTGAGTTGCATCCAAAGAACACCATACCTACTGTGAAGCATGGGGGTGGAAACATCATGCTTTGGGGCGGTTTTTCCGCAAAGGGACCAGGACGACTGATCCGTGTAAAGGAAAGAATGAATGGGGCCATGTATCGTGAGATTTTGAGTAAAAACCTCCTTCCATCAGCAAGGGCATTGAAGATGAAACGTGGCTGGGTCTTTCAGCATGACAATGATCCCAAACACACCGCCCGGGCAACGAAGGAGTGGCTTCGTAAGAAGCATTTCAAGGTCCTGGAGTGGCCTAGCCAGTCTCCAGATCGCAACCCCATAGAAAATCTTTGTAGGAAGTTGAAAATCCGTGTTGCCCAGCGACAGCCCCAAAACATCACTGCTCTAGAGGAGATCTGCATGGAGGAATGGGCCAAACTACCAGCAACAGTGTGTAAAAACCTTGTGGCGACTTACAGAAAACGTTTGACCTCTGTCATTGCCAACAAAGGGTATATAACAAAGTATTGAGATGAACTTTTGTTATTGACCAAATACTTATTTTCTACCATAACTTGCAAATAAGTTCTTTAAAAATCAGACAATGTGATTTTCTGGATTTTTTTTTTCTCATTCTGCCTCTCATAGTTGAAGAGTACCTATGATGAAAATTACAGGCCTCTCTCATCTTTTTAAGTGGGAGAACTTGCACAATTGGTGGCTGACTAAATACTTTTTTGCCCCACTGTAAGTGATTAGAATTAAGGTATTCCCGTTTCAGGCTATCGAACGCCCCAAAAATTGACAGAATTTAGAATCACAAAAATGGCAAAATTACTGCAACATACACATGTGACATATCAAAACACTCAGCACAATGAGGGGAAGTGTGTGGCGTGTATCTGGGTGACATCACGTGACGTCACATGCACGCCAACCCTGGAATTATGGGAAATCACAAAATTACTGCAACATACACATGTGACATATCAAAACACTCAGCACAATGAGGGAAAGTGTATGACCTGTATCCGGGCAACGTCACATGACGTCACATGGGTACCCACCCCCACAATATGGGGATTCACAACTTTACCATAACATACATGTGACATATTAAAACCCTCAGCACAATCCGGTGAAGTGCGTGACGTGTATCTGGGCTTATTCGGGAAAGATGTGCTATGACTTTTATAAGTGATCAGAATTACATTGCATCCACTCACATCCAGAAGTATTGGCACCCTGTCTGTTCGCTTTGGGACGAGTTTTGCCACAGCAAGCACCACTCACATTTTCTTCAAAAAATGTATATGTCTAGTTATTATTATTATTATTATTATTATTATTATTATTATTATTATTATTATTATTATTATTATTTGTTTTCACCAGATCTACAGTGGAAGGCATCTCGTACAGTCGATTCTCTCCCTAGCGTTCCACGTCACTCTCCCCCCCTTTTTTCCCCCATCCTTTTTCCCATTGTTGGAATGTGCCGTAGCCTTGGGTTCAGGCATGCTCGTCATCCTTTAAAATTTTGGAACTGCCGCATCACCCGACAGTATTCGGGCCCCCATCGTCTCCATGCCATCCGGAGTTTTATAACTCCCAATCACATATTTCCTTACCCCACGCTATACTCTATCCCCGGTCGTACTTTAAATCACATTTTTCCTTTTTAGACATGAATTTTACACTCTAAAATTAAACATTTCATAGGGTTAGTCTAGAAAGTGAACTAGATCAGACAGAGTTAAGACAAAAACAGAGGGAAAGACTAGACAATGAAAAATAAAAGATGCGAAGAATAAGACGTGCAAACAAATTAGAGTTAGATAAATGATACGTAATGTAAAAGACAGGTACAAAATAATTGGGGCGAGACAAATTAGAGAGATAAAGATAGACAAAAAAGGGAGGGGGAGAAAAGAGATGGTGTAAAAGCAGAGAGAGTGAGAGAGAGGAGAGAGAAAAAAGGAGGGGGAAAAAGAGATGGTGTGAGACACAGAGAGAGTAGAGAGTGTAAAAAGAGAGAGAGAAAGAGATAGTGAGAAAAGAGAGAAGACAGGAAAGAGAGAGAGAGAGAGAGAGAGAGAGAGAGAGAACACAGATTTGTGTGTGGTGTAATATACAGTATTTTGATGTTTTATTATTTTATTCAGGTTTGGGAAGAAATCTCGTCCAGCCATGTACGATGCCACACCCATCAACTATGAAGATTTCAGTCCAGATGACAAACCTCTTGTCACACTCATCAAAACTAAAGATCTGTAAAGCCCATACACACACACACACACACACACACACACACACACACACACACACACACGCGCGCGCGCGCACACACACACACACACACACACACACACACACACACACACACACACACACACACAGCCTTTCTAATTAGCTGATGCAAACTATTAAGTATTAATTAACCTTAATAATCGAAAAATAGAAGAAAAAGAATCTATAAATGCTAATATTTAGATGAACTTTGATATTGAATAGATCTATTTTGCCACTGATTTGCATAATCAGCTACAATTTGTGTTTTATAGATGTATTTATCAGTAAAGGCCTTTGTTTAATTGCAGAGTGAAGAAATACAAAGCGCATAAGTGTCACTAGTTTGCACACTTAGTTGTAGTCTCCTTCAGTAAAGCTCTGGTATCGTAGGCTGTAATTTCGGCTTTGTTCCAAACCCAGTTAGTGTTCTTACTAGAAAATCGAAGGCTCTGTCCAAAAACTAATGTATATTCTACTGAAACATCATTCAGCATGAGAGAGTGTTTGCTTTACTTACAATGCACTGTTTAACACTGAGAACTAGCTGCTAGCAGTGAGTCATTTTTACACATTTAACATTGTGTTTAAGAGTACCTAATAAAATAAAACATAAAGTTAGATAATGTATCTGTCTGTAACATATAGCTAAAGATCATATGTGTTTAATGCCCATGTCAGGCTGTAGCTGAGTGTGCTCATTTATGTACAGCACAAAGTTTTGCAGTGTAGTGAGCGTGCTGGTCCCCAGTGATATCATCCTTACAAATAAACCCTTAATTTACACGTTATAGTGGTGAGCTAGTTAGCTATGTAGGTTATGTTGCTAATGTTACATTGTACACTGCCTCTTGATGTAACACTTATTTTATATAACATTTTATTTTAAAGAGTGCTGGGAGCTACTGACTACTGACTAAGCTAGCTAGTTGTTTAGCTATTTATAATTATTATAACAGGAAAGCATATAAAATATTCAATATTTTATAGATATTAGCTAGGAAGCTATTTAAGTTTAGATAACGAACACCTGTGACAGTTCCTCGTTGCAACACTAGCTAACTTCCTTGCAACAGAATGCAGACTAGTTTCCCTTAGTGAACTGTTACCAATTTTGCATTGATTAAAACATATTTTTCAGAGTCTTTGACATCAGACCAGGTACAAGGGCTTGCTGTACTCTGAGTCTTCTCTGTGACACAGTACACTAGCCATTTTAAGGTATCTCAATTAAGGTTACTTCTAATAAGAACACTTCTATCACACTTTTGGGACAAAGCTTTTGTGCAAATGTAAGTAAAAAGAAGCTCTAGGCTGCCTTAAACACTGCATGGCTAGACTCAGCTGTTTCACGGTAAAATTATTTGTAAGATGTTGAATGTTTAGCTAGTACTCTCTTTGCTGGAGTCTTGTGCCCTCATCCTGGTGGTAGAAGAGTGTTCTGTGCCACTGTATCGTAAATAACTGCTTTCCAACACTAACATTCACTTGCTTTGTTTTACTAAATTCATGCCATACAACTACTGTTGTAGCTATGATTTAGCTATCATGTCCAAAATGATACCCTACTTCATGTCCCCTACAAAGTGCATTATGCAAAGTACATTCTGTTCCAACAAGGACCACTTACCTACTGAAGTGCACTGTGGGATTTTGTGAGCACCCTACATATTTTCCACTGCACTTTAATTAAAAAAA
Source organism: Hemibagrus guttatus (assembly GCA_033459395.1). Lineage (NCBI taxonomy): Eukaryota > Metazoa > Chordata > Actinopteri > Siluriformes > Bagridae > Hemibagrus > Hemibagrus guttatus. Next base: position 19,950,981 of record JAUCMX010000004.1, read on the forward strand.
AAAAAAAACAGTCCTGCATCTCACTATGTAGTGAATATGTTTTGGACATGTGGTTAGCTTTAATAATGTTTAACAGTTTTTATCGGATGTTAGTCTTGTTTTACTCTATCCTTTCTGTCTTTCATAACCAAAAATCACGAACTGTGGATTTGTTACCTGTGAGTCAATACCAGCATGCTCTATTGACTGAACTATAGTGAGTACCGTGCAGTGTGAGGGCTTCGTGATCAAGATAAAAACAAAAAAATTCACATTACATACATGTGATTTTTCTTTATTAAAAGGTTCGTTGTGAATTTTCTTTCATTTTGGTACACTTTGTTGAGAAAGGAGGGAAGGATACTGAAGGAAAGGACTCAGAAACTGCTGTGCGCACACTTTCGCTCTAGTTCATAAAGATCAGGCCAGTATTAGATCAGTGGGTGATGACTGGTGTGTTTATTAGACATTGGAATTTCATTTTACTTGGAAATACATTGTTAGGTATATGAGCTGGAAGGAAATCCCAACACAGACTATACATCTACTACTTCTATTAATCATCTATTAATCATCATCATCAGAATCATCATCATCATCATCATCAGCAGCAGCAGCAGCAGCAGCATTATTTACATACCAGCAATAAAATCTAAAAAAGAATGGCTACAAATCATGAAAACTTTATCTATTAAAATATGTCCCAAGACCAAAGATAGACCAAGTATGTATTTAATCAGTAGGCTTACCTCAGCTGAGTGAAGTGCTTAGAGGATCAGAAGATATGGAATAGTTCATAATAGTTTGCTGGCAGAGGGTTGCTGAATTTTAGCTCTTCATCATGGTCTTTAATTGCTTACTGAAAAAGTAATTGAGAAATCATTGCTGGTAAGATCGGGTGGAATCATAACAAGGCTGGTTATTTCTCAAATTAGATATTGTGCTAAATAAGGACTTAATGTTGTCCTTTTGCGTTCTATAACTTCTGAAAATCAAGCTGTTCTGACTGAGACAAGGGCTGGATGTTAGTTATTGTGCTATTACCTCCATGCTATTATAAAGACCACCTAATTTTGAGTCCATCTAATTCTCCATCACCTTTATTCACGGTCAGAAGATTTGCTTGATGATGTGCAATTATTCACTGTACCAAAGGATGGATCCTGTAATTAGTGTTTATCTTATGTGAGATGGTGCTCCACTACACATGGTAGTTCTTAAAGTTGTATTTAACCTTCCAATTATTCAATCGAGTTGGAATCTATCACATGCTACACTTCAGTAATCTCTGACTGCTGCAGCCGGCTGTGGTGTAAGTAAATGTTTCTTATGTACTGTAGGCAGGTTTCAGAAACTGTACACATCAGAAATGTAAAACAGATAAAACAGTGATTAGCCAAACCTTTGCTCAAGAGAACAGTAAGTACCTAAAGTAGTTTATTGTTGACAAAAGTCATAATTAAATCTGGGGCGTGATTAAAGTTGTGATAGAGACTTATGGCAGTAGGACTTATTACGAGGAAAGTTTCTTGCTCTCTTTTTTTCTCTGTGTCTTTTTGTTGCTGGCTGTTGTGGCTCTCTCAGGGTCCTCTCTTCCCTCTTTCACCTGATTTGATTTTCATCATCATCCTCCATCCTTCTCTTGATGTAGTTGGTAATATTTGGGCTTCAGAGCTAACCTATGATCTGTTTAACTGTTCTGTATAGAGAGAATGAAGAGAGAACCCTGAGGTCTGTTTAATAAATTACTATATTAATAAAGGTCAGTGTGGATACTGATTCTGTCATGATACAAAATTCTGCTTTCTGTCATGCTTTCTCATTCTACAATTATGATCAATAACCTGTGCCTATTTATCATATAATTTGTGGACTATAATTTTAATTAGGGGTTTCATAGATAGATAGAAATAGATAAATACAACATTTCCATTGCACAGTAATGAAATCAGTTTAGAATTTACCAGAAGTGTGAATAGTAGCATTGGGCAAATTAATAAAGTGCTGGTAAAATGTGTAATAAAGAACCACCAAAAGAGTTTTGACCCATTGAGACATGGACTCCATAAGACCACTGAAATACTGCCATGGTATTTGGAACCAAGACATTAGCAGCAGATCCTTTAAGTTCTTTAAGGTGCTTTTTGAGTTGGTCTTCCCACAGACATTTGATTGGATTCATAGGTCATTTGGAGGCCAAATCAACTCCTGGTACTCTTTGTCATTTTCCTCAAATCATTCCTGAACAATTTTTGCAGTGTGGCAAGGTACATTATCCTGCTGTAAGAGGCCACTGCCATTAAGGATTACTGTTATCATGAAGGGGTGTACTTGGTCCATTAAGGTAGGTGGTACATGTCAAAGTAACATCCACATGAATTCCCAAGAAACAATTTTTCCCAGCAGAACATCACACTTCCTTCACCGGCTCGCCTACTTCCAGTGCATCCTGGTGCCATCTCTTCCCCAGGTAAGCTACGCACATGCTTTATTAGAAAGTGAAGAAATAATATTTCTACACTCATCTGCCAGTTTACTAGGAACACCTGTTCACACCTGCTTATTTATTGTAGTGAGCCCCAGTGTTAACATTATTAGCAGATCATTGTTAATTGCACAATAAGCCATTTAACTGCTTAAAATACCATGTTATAACACTGTAAACGCTGAAGCCCTTGACTTGTATCTGCATAATTTTATGTATTGTGACAAGCTTTATTGTTGACAAGCTTTATTGTCACGTCAACCATATATAGCTGATGCAGTACATGGTGAAATGAAACAACGTTCCTCCTGGACCAGAGGTGCTACACATAACAAAAACAAAAGGATTATTAGGTTTGAGAGACCGATAATTTACATGGGTGCCATCCAGGGGATACTTAACATTCTAAATATAAAATGTGATTCAACCAGTGAGACCTCAAAGTTCAACAACTAGAGCTTTATTTACACACATTGACACTTTTGAGGGACTAGTAACATGAACCTCATTAAGTAGAAGGAAAATATTTTTCTGATTTATTTTTATTTATTAAAAGCTGATATTTTTCTTGCCATCTTGTCATCCAGACACCCAGGATATAAATTTTAAATAAAAAAATCTATCAGTTTATCCCTAATGAACAAGCCTGAAGTGATGCTGGCAAGGAAAAACTCCCTGAGATGATATTAGGAAGAAACCTTGAGAGAAACCAAAATTTAAAGGGAACCCATCGTCATCTGGGTGACACTGGACAGTGCATTTAAAAATAATTTCCATTCCATAACTGTGTACTATATGGTCAGAAAAGTGCAATTATGTAACCTGGAAAATCATTCTAGTTTTAACATGAAGTCTATTTTGTTGAAATAGGCAGTCCAAAGTTTTCTTCATGGTGTCTATTTACACACGTTTAGACACATTTCAGGACCAAAAATGTTTTGGGATTATTTACAATTCACAAAGCGAAATGAACATGAACCTCACTATAGTACAAACATACTGTGGGCAGACACTTTTGAAGACTTGTCACTCATTCAATTAGCCACAGGTTTTTGAGGAAGGGTAAGGACAAAGGGTATCCAAACAACAGTGTATAAACAACAGCTAATACACACAGACCCAAACTTTGGCCTTAACTATCAATCATGACCATAACAGTTCTCACAAATGGATATTTCTGTGATACTGATCAGAGTAAAATCCCAAATCACTGAGTCTAAAAAAGTGACCCCAGAGATAGAATACTGTCCTCAAGCCATACGGCAATAAAAACCAGTGAAATAGGTTAAATCTTGAATCCGCATTATTTACATTGATGGACGAGCTTTTCTAGGGGAACCAGCTTAAATATAGGAGGAACAGCATAAATCAGACTAGGAAGTGTGATAAGATAACAACGGTAAGAGAGAAAAACCCTGCATTAAGATGTTTCTTTAGAAATAACGTGAGGATGCATGATCAAACTACATGATGAGTTACATGACAGGTATGTCATGAATGATTCCTAATAACTGTCCTGGTGAATTGGTCTTTTACACTGGGTGTATTCATTTATCTGCTGCTTTAGCATAAAAGAATGGAAAAAGTTGTCTCTTGTATTACCATAGCAAGGGGTCAAAAATTATAAGTACCCTGGTTAAACTGTATTTATTGGCAAGTTTGTGTGACATAAATATGGAACAGAATGAAAAATCATGGAATGCTTATCATGCTGGTTTTATGATATCACAACATCTGTTTACTGTACAGTTAAAAAAAATTGTATAGGAAGTGGCCCATTGCATATGTGAACATAAGGCTTGAGTTTAAACCTCTTTTGATCCATGGCAGTGAGTATGAGTGTGAGTGTGAGTGAGAGCTACAGGCTTACAGCATTCTGCAGTCCAGCATAAGGAGATGAAGGAGACTGGATCACAATATGAGGAGTTAATAAAAGCATGCTTTTCTTCTCATGAAACCACAACTGTTATTGTAAACTGTGTGTGAGGACTCATGATGATCGTGCTGCACCACAGACTGAACTATTGTTTCTCAATAACAGTCCTTGTAACATTTTTGTGTTTTCCTTCCAGTGTTTTCTTTAGGCTTTAACATTCTCTAAACTGTAAAAGCAACTGTTACAACAGTTTTACTGGGATCACAACTCTATTGCATGTCTGCAAAATGTACTAACTCACCCAAAACGTTTAATTCATGCTTCAAAATCTAGTTATAGTGTCAGTTAATTGGCCAAAGCCACCAAAATGGAAAGTTTTTTTTTTTTTTTTGTGAGCCATACTTTTTATAAACATAAAAATGTTTATATGTTTTTTCACAATGGCAGTCAACCCTGAAAATGTTTGTTATATACAAATTAAATTGCTTTCTTTCTTTCTTTCTTTCTTTCTTTCTTTCTTTCTTTCTTTATTGACACTGACTGCTTACTATACTATACTATACTATACGACATTACAAGGTCATTTGGAGCATATATTATAGATATTAATGATGATTCAGGTGATTCATCCACAGCCAAGGTTCTTACCATATAACTTCCTGATCTCCCCTTCGGCCACTGCTCGCAACCTTGGGGTAACCATGGACAATCAACTGACCTTTTCCTCCCATGTTACTAACGTCACACGCTCATGTCGGTTTCTTCTGTACAACATCAAAAGGATTCGGTCATTTCTATCCACACAGGCTGCTTAGGTACTTGTTCAGTCTCTTGTCATTTCGAGACTGGACTACTGCAACTCTCTACTGGCAGGTCTATCTCTGAACGCACTTCGTCCACTGCAAATGAACATGCAGCTGTGTGACTTGTTTTCAAGCTGCTCAAGTTCTCCCACACCACCCCACTGCTGCGCTCCATCCACTAGCTTCTGGTAGTGGTTCGAACACGGGGACACACACACACACACACACACACACACACACACACACACACACACACACAAAACACACACACAATCCTGTTACATGCACATGTCACTTTAAATATTTGAAGTACACTTTAGCTGTTATAAATGCAATAACTATTCTGCTGCTATTACTCACTGTCCCTAACCCTGATTCTTCTTTTTACTTTTTTTGCACTCACCTCCCACCTCCGCCGTGTGTGTAGAGTTTGTATGTTCTCCCCGTGCCTCGGGGGTTTCCTCCGGGTACTCCGGTTTCCTCCCCCAGTCCAAAGACATGCATTGTAGGTTGATTGGCATCTCTAAATTGTCCGTAGTGTGTGATTGTGTGAGTGAATGAGAGTGTCTGTGTGCCCTGTGATGGGTTGGCACTCCGTCCAGGGTGTATCCTGCCTTGATGCCCAATGACGCCTGCGATAGGCACAGGCTCCCCGTGACCCGAGAATAGTTCGGATAAGCGGTAGACAATGAATGAATGAATGTATAACACTGTTCTTTTGCATATAGTTGGCGTTATGTGTCTTGTTTGTCTGCACTGTCTCGTCACTCTCTGCACTTTGTATATTTGGCACCTTTAAAATTTTAGCTCTATGTTTGTCCATGTCACGTTGTTATTTGTTTTGTGTAGCACCTCTGGTCAAGGAGGAACGTTGTTTCATTTCACCATGTACTGCATCAGCTATATATGGTTGAAGTGACAATAAAGCTTCTTTGATTTTGACTTTAAAAAACTGTAACAGTATACTGCAAAGACTCAGAGTTGAGTTTAGTAGGATTAGTAAGGATTTATTAATGAAAATGAGCACATTGCTTTTCTGATTGCAGATGTAGCTACAAACTTCAGCACTATTCATCTGTTTGTTTTTGTGCACACAGATGAAGTTTGCTTAAAAAAGAGCCATGTCTCAGTTACAAATGGTTCTAGTAGCGAATCTCTGGAATTCAGCCCATTTCTCGTGTGAGATATTGGCTAGAGCAGGGAGCAGAATTAAGTCCAACGCCACAGAGATGCCTCAACATGTCCCACTGAAATGCATGTTTTGAGATGTAAATATAAAAAACTGTAGAATACTCTAATTAAAATAAGTAAGTAAGTACACGTAAATACATAATTATGTAAATTTAGATTAAATAATTAATAGTGCCTTTAAAGGTTCATAAAAGGATACTTTACCAAATAGAGGAAGTCAGAGGATGCACATCATAATCACATTGTTTATCATGTTCAAATTTTTCATGGACATACAGTAATTATTTTAAAGTAATTAATTAAATTGGCCCATAAATGTAAAGGATAAGCACTCCTTCATCCTATCCTTTAAACTGTGGCCTAAAGCAGAGACATGTCTCAGTAATATTTTTTTCTGATCCTGGATTTTGGCCTATGTTTCTTGAGTGATATTGGTTTGAGAGAGGATCAGTATCAAGTTCATGCTTAGATGTTCATTACAATGAAATTTTCAGTGCACATTAAGAATGTATCACAATATTCATATCACAAAACTAGCATTAATATGAGCATTTCAGTTCTACCAGTTCAGGGACAATTCACCACCACACCACCAGAGAGCCTCCTCCTAATACTAAAAACTATTCTTTGGCCAACTCCCAAGCCCTGTATGTTAAAGTAAATTAATCCTTCGAGTTATATCTAATCATCTTTTATCATTTTAAATTAACCGAGCATTAAATGCTCACTTTAAGCACTTGTGTACATCATTTATTCTTTTGTAAATTGATCACTAGTATATATATTTTTATGCACATACTCCCTGCCATAACCTTATTTATTTGTTGTACATATATTTACATATTTCTCTGCACTTGTTCATTTCTACTATTTGCACTTCTGGTAGATGCTAAAAGGCATTTCACTGCTATGAAAATAAAGTATCTATCTATCTATCTATCTATCTATCTATCTATCTATCTATCTATCTATCTATCTATCTATCTATCTATCTATCTATCTATCTATCTATCTATCTATCTATCTATCTATCTATCTATCTATCTATCTATCTATCTCAATTCTGACTTGTTTATTGTTAATTCATGTAATATTCAGAAATATGTTAAACAATAAAAAAACCCCAAAATGCTTGCTTAAAGTGATAAAATCACAATAAATGACAGATGATTATCAGATTACATTTATCATGTGACTAAGATGTGACTAAGATTTATCATGACAGCTAAGATCCTTTCTTTTATTAAATAGGCTAATATTTCTTACTCTCACTCTTCTTCATGATCAGCTAATAGTATCTTTGTGTTGTGAAAGATTAATGCTGAACGACAAAACATGACAATTGTAAGGCTCCTGAACCTTCATTCCAAGTACAGTGAACTCCTTTGGGATGAGTTGGAACATCAATTGAAAGCCAGGCCTTCTTGTCTAACATCAGTGCCTGTTGGCACTAAAGTACTAGTGTTTATCAGAAGTCACATAATTTAATAAAGTGAGTCACCAGTCACATGATCTTAATATACATACAGATGTTAATGAAAACTCCCAGACAACAAAACTAAAAAACAGCATCATGAAAACAAATAAGCAATCTGAAATCCAAGACAAAGTTATGGACAAGTTTTGTGTATTGTGCTGTGATTAAAGGCAGGATGTGTGTAAACTGATTGTGTGTTTGATTAAGGGCAATCTGTGAATCATTGTGAGTGCTCAAAGCAGGGAACAGAATATAGGCAGGCAAACTGAAAAAAGGTCATCCATAATAATAATAGACAAGAACTTGGCTTGGACTATAAAAATTCATGAGAAGATGAAATGTTTGCAGACAAAATGTTTTACTAAACTAATCAGAGGTTTTTATTAAATTGGTGTAGTTGGGCCTCCTTTTGTCACATTTAAAACATGTAGCTATGAAATAGTTTGGCATGCTGTCTGGAAATATCTGACTAACTGAATATATCTGAAACTAATTTGAAAAAAGTCATGTAGAAAGCCACCACTTAAGCACGAATCAAACATCTACAAAGTCCCCACACACTCTGCTATGGTTTATGGACCAAGAACAAATGATATGATAAAGCTAGTCCAAAATATTTCCCTAATTCATTTTCAGTTTCCATCACCTTTTAGAAGTCAATTTTCCCCCTTTTTGTGAGCTCTATTATCATTGTTTTTCTTATTCAGCATCCAAGAATGTTCAATTATATATACATATATATATATTCACTACAACAGCATTTTTTTGTAATATTGTGTAATTCTACAACAGTAAGTCCTGGTCCACTAATTTGACTACTCTACTCGTTTGCGTCAACCATGTAAAATTCCACTTAGTATGAAACCATTACTACAGTAGAGTTAGCAACATTATCACCAGACATGGCAAACAATATTTTCAGGTATATAATTTGTAGCTTTAAATATAAAACCGCATCAGCTGAGAAGAAAGAAAGGGTGGCACTTTTACTTTAACAGGAACATACTGGTGCCTTTTATAGCAGAATAACATTTCGGTCAAATGCAATAGGTGGAAGGATAACTCTGGAGACAGGATCCCTTTCTGTCTAACAGAATGTGTGAAAGTATACTCAGTATATAACAAGTTATTTGGTTTTATGTGATAAGATATTCATAGAAGCTTAGTTCACTGTTTGATAAGCAGGTCTTCGCATGACATATTTACGCATACTTATCTATCTCCTTACGTACATTCTATCCGCTTATCTTATGACATGACATATCATGTCAGAACACCCTGATACACAATACATATAAGAATCACCATTAAAAAGATTTGAAAAGTAAAGGAAAAATCAAATAATTCCACAGTACAAATCAGTCTGAGCTAGCTAGCAAGCTAGTCAACATGCTATAAAGTGAGTGTTTAGGGATCTAATTCTGCTGGCAGAGCAAATACAGTCTGTTTAACTGTTATAAACTGTTGAACTGTTGTAGAAAAGCAACATCATACTGCTGCTGTATTGAAAATGAGCACAGCTGTGATTACCTGTAGCTGTAGTGAATCACACCCATGACAATATGCAATATAACCCCACTCTCAAAAAAACTATATTAAAAGCCTATGTGTGCATCTGGGTTTTGTCCCTTTGTCAAAACTCAAGCTAAACATTACTGAAATACAACTAAGTTACAAATGAAAATACCTATTTCAATGACTTATAGAAGGCAGCAGCAATTATACACTATATTGCCAAATGTTTTGGGACACCCCTCCAAATAATTGAATTCAGGGGTTGGGCTCGGCCCCTTAGTTCCAGTGAAAGGAACTCTTAATGCTTCAGCATACCAGACATTTTGGACAATTTCGTGCTCCCAGCTTTGTGGGAACAGTTTGGAGATGACCCCTTCCTGTTCCAACATGACTGCACACCAGTGCACAAAGCAAGGTCGCCATAGAACACCTTTGGGATGAATTAGCGCGGAGACTGCGAACCAGGCCTTCTCGTCCAACATCAGTGCCTGACCTCACAAATACACTTCTAGAGGAATGGTCAAAACTTCCCATAAACACACTCCTAAACCTTGTGGAAAGCCTTCCCAGAAGAGTTGAAGCTGTTATAGCTGCAAAGGGCGGGCCAACTCCATATTGCATTCATGTGCATGTAAAGGCAGATGTCCCAGTTTTGGCCTGGTTCGCAGTCTCCGCTCTAATTCATCCCAAAGGTGTTCTATGGGGTTGAGGTCAGGACTCTGTGCAGGCCAGTGAAGTTCTTCCACACCAAACTCGCTCATCCATGTCTTTATGGACCTTGCTTTGTGCACTGGTGTGCAGTCATGCATCTTGTATTATGAAATATTATGATCGTTGAACTGAAAAGCTAAATATTTATTCACAGCCTTTGATTCATTTGGGGCCTTCTTTTGTTCATGTACAGACAGCATTTTCCTGTCTCTGGCGAAATTGAGTTCTATTTTTAACAATAATTTACACTAGGCACTTACAGGAACCTTTGCCACATGTAAAGTTGCTTTTGGCTGCTCCCTGTTCGGGGTCGCCACAGCAGGCCCACACAACAACTTGGCACAGGATTTGCGCCAGATGCCCTTCCTGACACAACCCTCCCATTTTTCCAGGCTTAGGACCGGCACTGCATCCAGTGGCTGGGGTTTGGGCATTGGCTGGGAATGAGAAACCTACCACTGAGCCACCAATGCCTCTTTGCCACATAGTGTAACTGGTTTATATAACCCAATAGAATCAAAAGTTTCAATCTAATGTCGTCCCTGTACACGGTTTAATTAATATTCATAATCTTGCCCCATACGGACAAAATTTCGCCAGTCGTCTTTTCAATCTCATCCCATCCCCAAGTCTCAGAGTCCGTAAAACAAAGCACGCCCTCTGCTGGACAATGCGAGCGCACAAATGGAGAAAAAAAAAAAGAAGGAGGAGGAGGAGGAGGAGGGAGGAAGAGCCGTATGTTTTCGCAGGCGGAGCTTCTTCCTCTCGTACCGTTGGAATTTGCTGCGTGTGTTTTCTCGGCATATTTGCCTGGAAAGAAAAAAGGAGAAACAGCACAGAGGAAAAGGGAAACGAAGACCGCCTGTGCATGCAGATGTGAACTGAAGGAACCCGGTTGGTGCCGTTAATCCGCTACGATGTGGCAGCCTGCGACTGAGAGACTGCAGGTAAGCGGATCCGTTTATTCTGCATATTTCCGCTCCTACACATTCCAGTCAGGCACTTTACAGCTCCAGCTGTTCAGCAGACTCTGTGCTAGGGCAAGGCACATTAAAAGTAACGTTCATTCGGATCGGCTCCATTTTGGCCTTTAACCCAGCTGGCGCTTAGTCTCTCTGAAGGATCACACCGACTTTCTCCATTTGGGTCTGCTTGTTGAAGGAGAGCCGGGGGTCCTAAAGAGACATCCCTTCATCCCTCCCCCTAACATAATCATACTATTTTGTATGCAAGAATGACAAATTATTCATATTGCATTCTTTTTTTTCTTTCTTTTTTTTAACCAGGAAACTTTAATATACAGGGGAAATCGATGTTGTCACTTAAGCAGTTATTATAATGAACTTAGGCCTGTCGATACCACCTGTTGCTTTTAACAGCATAATGTACAGTAATGAATATCACTCTGCTAGCTAAATTTAATTAACACAAATTTATTTGCTATAGAAACAAACTACAGGCTGAACAGAACTTTTACAGAACAGAGCAGAGCTATTTAAATGGAAATTGTAACATATAGACCATTTCAAACAATACACACAAACTGAGGGAAGAATATATGACAAATTCACAATATCACAGTTTATAGTTTTTCTACATATTAATTGGCAGCAAAATAGTAATGCTGCATTTAACAAAAAACAAAACAAAAGCAATAACAACTTCATGTACATGTCTATCAAATGTATGCATGCTTATCTTGGCACTAATGTAAACCTTTGGTATCAGTTGCTGTTATGAAAACCTACAGTACCTAGAAAAGAGTGTTGTGATGTCATTTGAAGTCATGGCATTTGTAACATGTTAAGATAAGGAATAAAACAATTTGGGACTATGTTTGTAAAAAAAAAAAAATCTTCAATTTCAAGGTATTGTGAATTTGTTTTTATCCCTCTTATACCACAGCAAGTTGAATAAAATTGTAATTTATTTATGAACAACACAACATACTAATAACTTTTTACAGTTAATGTTTTCGAATGTCCACATTTTTAAAGGTATGTTTATAGTTAAGCTTGGGTTATGTGAAGCATCTGCCATGCAAGTCCTTGTGAATGAATTGTTACTATAGAAACGGTAACATGTTGGAAAAAGCACATTAATTTATGTGGTATAAATAAATGTGGTATAAATTGTCATATCATCCAGCCCAAGTACAGATGTATAAATACATTGTAGCAAGAAATACAGCTAGCTAGCTGGCTCATATAAGAGCGTAGCACAGAGTCTACAGATTTGCTGATTTAGTGATTTTCTGACTGGTATCATCATAGAACTGAGTTTGAATAAATAATGGTACAAAAGGTTTAAAAATCAAGACACATTTAAGTTTGTACAGTCACAAGTATGACACAGCCGAATACTCTTTGCCTGCTGATGGCTTGTTGGCCATACTGCATGTATCACATATCGTAAGAATCAGACCTGACTTGAACGGTTCAGTAAGCAAGTAATTCAGTTTGGTCATGACAATAGAAGTTTCACTGGAAACACTTTAGTTTCCTCCCCATTCTCCCTCTATTTTCTTATTTTAAACAGATGACTGCTTTGCTCTAAAACACAAACTGTGGTGGTTCTGTAGTGGTTTCTTTCAAGAGGAGTGGGGGGCTGACACAGTGTACATACACCATTCGGCCAAAAGTTATTACATACATACTGTACATTTGGCAAAAATTTTTGCGGACACCTGACCATCTGACTCGTATTTGGTCACTCCCCAAACTGTTGGAAGCATATAATTGTATTTTCCATTTATTGGAAGTAAAAGGCCTAAACATGTTCCAGGATGACAATGCCCCTGTGCACAAAGCAAGATCCATGAAGGCATAGTTTACGAAAGTTGAAGTGGAAGATCTTGTGAGACATGCACAGAGACCTGATCTTTACCCCACTGAACACCTTTGGGATGAACTGGAACGCTGACAGCACCCCAGGCTTCCTCACCCAGCACTTAGTGTTCTTAGACTGAACGAGCAAATCCCCATGGAATTGCTTTAAAACCTAGTGAAAAGCCTTCCCAGAAGAATAGAGTTTATCATAAAAGAAAAAGGAGGACTACATCTGGAATGGGATGTTCAAACACATATTGGTGTGATAGTCATGTATCCATAAACCTTTAGCCATATAGTTTAGCAATAGGCAGGCAACAGTCTGTAGTTATATACCTAACATGGCTCATATGCTAACTTTACCAGATTATATAATTGTATATAATTTTGGATGTATTTCGCCCCAAACCACATATTCTAACCATTAAAGCTCTTTTATCAAAGAAAGATTTTCGGGACACAGACTAAAATACAGCAAAATGTGTTACAGCAAACCTGGTTTACATGGTGCATTATGAGATTTAGTCTTGGGTGGATTACTGTTGTTTTTATTAGTATTAGAGTATTAGTGCTTGTGTATTAGTGGGTGTTAGAGCAGGAAGTTCACCACATGGTGCTGAACATCAAGAGTTGGAATCTCCTGATTTACTCCACATCTGTTTACAGGCTGTGTGTGTGTGTGTGTGTGTGTGTGTGTGTGTGTGTGTGTGTGTGTGTGTGTGTCCGTTTTACACAATACTAAGTTCATTCCTCAGCGAGGGTTTTGCCAAATCTTCTATTTTTGCCTCCTGATTTTAGCTGGCATAGAGAAATTTCTGGAACTCTGTGCTTTTGTTTTTAATGAGTTTGTTTGGACTATTTGGTCTAACATTATTAAATAAAATCTGTACACTGATTGTGGTACTTCTGTTGAACCTGCTGTTCCTGAGGACGTCACTCAATCCTTCATGTTTTACAGCTGAACATCGGTGATATTAGTAATTCTGATTATGTTTTAATTTAATGAATGTACCAACCATTCGAGAGTGCAGTTAAGACTGATGTGAAATTTGTAAAATTGTGATTAAAAAGTTTTGCATTTATGGTCACATGCAAATAATAATGTCCTGGCTTGGTAGAGAATGGGTTTTCGTGTTACTTTGTCCCTTTATGAGTGAAATGGTGGTGAATGAGTGGTATTTCCATGTGCTGCTCCTTTAATGCACTCCAGATGTTCAGAGTGAACTTACACAATCACCCCCCGACTCACATACACACACACAGAGACTCTGCAAAGGCACAACAGGACCAAATCGCGTAGTAAGTGATCCCAGCGTCATCATTCTCAGTTGTGCAGTAAAAGAATGGTGGGATTAAATGGTTTACACACCACAACTATGACATTAATTCATTTTACAGGTGTGTGTGTTTGTGTGTGTGTGTGCTTGTGGTATGTAAACTCAACATGAGTGCTTTAATAATCATTGTTATTGTACTTTAAGAGTATAATGTGAGTTCATTTATCTTAGTTTGAAGACAAAACACATTTACATCTGTGTCTGTGTGTGTGTGTGTGTGTGGAGAGAGAGAGAGAGAGAGAGAGAGAAAGCGATTTCTTTTGCTGTGCGCTGAAACACATTTTACTGTTTTATGGTTGGTATCCAAAGGAATGTGTGTCCGGGCTGAGTGGTTTTAATTACTACTTAAACGTTACTTTAAGTGTGAAAATTCTCATGTAAACAGGTGTGTGTGTAATCAAATGCAGTGTAACTATTTCTCATGTCTAATTCCACATACTATTTGTCTCTATTACTTTTTCTCATTCTGTGATGAGCCCAGCTCAAAGTGCAGAACAAAACTTCCTTTTGGTATAAAGTTTTTCCAAAATGTATATATTCTTAAATAATGGAACCTTCCCAGTGAACCCCACAGCATGTTGGTAAAGTTGCTGAGCAATCAGTAGCTTCTTTTAAACACACTCTCAGCTCCACACTTTTTGATTTGGATTTTGAAAAGTATAGTAATCCTTAGGTAGCATGGTGGCTTAGTGGTTAGCACATTCTCCTCGCACCTCCAGTGTCCTGGGTTCGAGTCTCGCAGCATGTTGTTAAAGTTGCTGAGCAATCAGCAGCTTTGTTTAAACACACTCATGTTCAACACACGCATGTTCCACCCGTGCTTGGTGGGTTTCCGCCGGGTGCTCCGGGTTCCTCCCACAGTCCAAAGACATGCTTCTAGGTTGATTGGAGTCTCTAAATTGCCCATAGTTAGTGAATGAGTGTGTGTGTTTGCCCTGCTATGGGTTGGCACTCTGTCCAGGGTGTATCCTGCCTTGACGCCTGAGATAGGCACAGGCTCTCCGTGACCCGATGATAGATCAGATAAGATCTCTTTGTATTTTCTCTAGCTCTTTCCCTTCTCAACTTGATTGAAAGCTTTAGAGAGTTTTTTTGGGGTTAAAATTCATCAGTACACATCAATAACAGAATATATCGTTTTCCTTCTATTATACTCTATTTTATGAGCCTTGTTATTTTAAACAAAATCTTTCGAAATGTTTTTCAGTAATTGTGATACTTTGGGACGCAGCCTTTAATGAAAATCACATCTGCCTCATATGGCTTTTTGCCCTTCAGTCTGTCACTTGGAATCCAGCATTACATTTTTAAACATTTGCTTTGTATGACCTGGCATTTCCTGTTTGCTCTGCTTGGACAATATAGCGTGTGTCTTTCAGTGAAATGTGCTTTTGTGGGCATGGAGGAGGATTTAGTGAGTGTTTGGGGAATTTTATTGGTCAGCTAGTATGTTTGTTTGTGTGTGTGTGTGTGTGTGTGTGTGTGTGTGTGTGTGTGTGTGTGTGTGTGTGGTGGGTGGGTGGGTGAGTGAGTGAGTTAGATGTTGGTGATATGATCAAATTATTATAGTATTTCATATTATTTATGGTATTAAGGTATTTGTCAGTATTTAATTTTGTCATTTGTGTACAACAACCAGGACAGCACCTCTATCACTGGCACACACACACCTTTTTTTTTTCTTCCTCATACACAAATTTTTTCTCTCTGAATGCACAGTTGCTTTTTTGTCCTTTACAGGGTTACCTTGACAACCACTGCTGCCTTGCCACAGCCCGTTGCCATGGCGGTGATGAACGGCAGTGTTTTCGGCAACGTTCTCTCTTGTTCTGTGCTCTCTCTTACAGTTGTTCTATTAGGAGCTGTCCGTGATGATGTTGTATATTATAGCATGCCTCATATTATTCTTTGCGAATCTTCCTTCTATTACCACAATGACTCATTTATGATGTCGTTGCCACAGCAACCACTGAATTGAACTGTATTTATGTATGTGTGTCTGTGCGCATGTGAGTAAGTTATGAGTCAGATGAGAAGGATGGCTGCTGTTTTCTTTTTCCTCCTCCTGCCTCACAGTTTCTGTGAATTTGCTGTCACGTTATACAATATATGATACAGCACAATATTTAACACGCACAATAGTCATATTGTGTGCTTGCCATGACTTTCAGTTCAGAAGAAGGTTGTGTAGGTGTGTGATATTTTAGGGCACCAGCTTGATTTTAGTCTATAGCTCTTTAAGGATTTAAGACTGTAGGGTTTCAAGGCTTTGGTGTATAAGGCTTCAGGAACTTTACATTTTAAGGATTTATGAGGGTTGGTCTGTAATTCTGTAATGTTTTAAGGTTTTAGGAGAGGAGAGCTTTTGTCTGTGGATTTAGGGCTGTGTAGGCATTTAGGACTGGGCATCATGGTCTTATGGTTGTAGAATATTGTCATTTAGGAAAATAGGACTTTTTCCACACTTAGGCCTTTAGTACAGTACAGTTTGTGATTTTTTTATTTTTATTTTTTTATTTTTTACAGATATATTGCTCCAGTTCTATAGGGTTTTGAGCTCTATTAACTAAAGGATGAAAGGATTTAGACTTTAAAAGCTTTATGTTTGTAGGGATGCAGAACATGCAGTTTTTTAAAAAAGGGTTTTAAAATTTGAGAACCTTAATGCTATAGTACTTAATCTTTAAGCTTTAATGCTTTAGAGTTTGAAGGCTTTAGTGCTTTAGGGATTTTGGGCTACAAGGCTTTGGAGCAGGGTTCTGCAATAGACAAGCTTCTGTATGTATGTACATTACTGACAACCTGAAAAAAGCAGTCAGAGCTGATACAAATATTGTTGTATTTTATTAGACAATTTCAGTGCTAAGCCAGTTTATTTACAACAAGTTTTCAACCTTAGTCCTATGCAAGGTGGTTAATAATAATAGTAAAACAACAGTAATAGACAATATTATAGCCAACTTCTTTGCTGCCTACAATCATTCTCTTACCACAATCCATAAAATCATGACTAGAAATGAAATGGCAGCATATTTGCATGATTCATGGAATGTTTGTGGATGCTGAGTTGTCAACAAAATTGAACATGGACATAGTTGGACAACCCAAGGGTCTGGTAAACAAACTGCATCATTTACAAACCATTGTTCCGAACTGTGTAGGAAAACGAAGAACCCCATATGATGAAACTTGTCATTTTCATTCCTGGGAGTTCCAGTCTGCAGCGTCGCATCTTCAGAGTTCTGCTGAAGAAAATGTCAGCAGAACATCATGATTCAATTCAATTAAATTTTATTTGTCTATTGAGCAATCCAGAGGCCAGAGGCAAGGAAAAACTAAGTGAGAAAGAAACAATGAGAGGAACCAGACTCAGACAGGGAAATCATTCTCATCTGGGTGACACTGGATAGTGGGATGATAAATTATTACTGTAGTACTAAGTATAGTGAAATATGGAGCATATTGTGAAAAGGAGTCCTGGGATGAGCGCTGGATAGTCTTTCTGATTACAGCAGCAGTTCAGGATTACTGTGTTCAGGTGGGATTATCCACTAAAGCAAGGGGATTTGTTTTCTGCATTTTTATGTGACAGCATATCACTGAAATCAGCTTAATTTGCAATTACAAGGCAATGTAGATGAGGGACTCAAAGCGCTTTGCTTAAAGTTGGCCTTGTTTGAATGAGATTAAACTGCACTTTTCAAAGCTGTACCAACAATGTGAGAAGAAGAAAATGCAAGAAGATTTCCTGATTTGTTTGTTCATGGTGAGGCTGATGGAGAATTCCAAGGAGCGAATTGAAAGCTTCATCCTCTTATGAAATCCTCTTGTTTCTACGATAACCATTCAACATTTCTGTAGACGGCCAGTGGCTGAGGACATAAGGTTACTTAAAACTGCACCAAGCATCTCTTCACCTGGAGATCTTGGAAATGTCAAAATCAGATTTGCTCAAAGAGCAACACAAAAAATTGCAAGTGACCTCTGAGTAAACCATGGGTCAGACACGCAAGAGCCATCGTAATACTGAATCTCTCTTCACCTATATCGTGAATCTGCATTTTTTTTCAGTGAACTTGATCAAAAGCCAGGACAGGAACAGACTCTTATACACTCGCATACACATATCAGTGACACTACATCTTGCTGCTATTACTTTTGCTAATCAACTGCAGGTATCACTTAGGAATGATTATTTACAATAATACCATGCTCTTCTTCATCTTAATATTAGAAAATGAATATGTAGTTTAATAAATAAGTAATATAGAATAAAACAATAATAAAATAAGCTGATGATGCAGTCACACTGGGTATTGGGAGTCATTTTGAAACTGAAAAATCTAGCCTTTGCCTTTAGCAAGTGTGTTAAATGAATGTGGGCAAAATTACTGGCACCACTGCCTTGGTGCTCTATTCCCCTTCGCATTTTTCTGGTTTCGTGATTTTTGATTTCACAATGCTTGTGATGAGATAGATGTCCTTGTGCACAAAATAAGGTCTATCAACACATAGTTTGCCAAATTTGTTGCGGAAGACCTCAAGAGCCTTGACTGGAACCCCACTGAACGCCTTCGAGATAAACCGGAACCGGTATAGAGCCCAGGCCTCTATACCCGACATCAGAGCCTGACCTCATAAATACTCTTGTAGCTGAGCAAATCCCCACAGTCATGCTCCAAAATCTAGTAGAAAGCCTTCCCCTGGAAGAGAGGAGGTTATTATAAGAGCAAAAGGTGGACTACATCTGGAAAAAGATGTTGAACAAGCACATATGGGCATATGGGTGGGATGGTGTGGTGTCTACTAACCTTTGGCATTCATGTTTCTTTTAGTAGTGTAGTTTAAGGGGTTTAATAAAAACCAATTCTAAAACACTTCATGTCTGTTAGAGTTCTGCATGATGTTATAGTAGACTATCAGGTGAATCGATTTTGATTTGTTTTGACGAAATCTAATCCAACCTAGTATCCGTATAAGGAATGAACACACACCTGGTAAAATTTCACTCTGTCTTACTTTGTCTGTTGTTCTCTCTGGTGTGTTTGGTAAGATTCACTCTGTGACCTGTTAAACCCATCACACACACACACACACACACACACACACACACACACACACACACACACACACACACAGGCTAAGAGAGACTGAGAGATAGAGACTGCTTTCACTCTCACCTGGTGTTTTACTTAAAATGTTTGTCTTAAAACACACTGTCCAAACTCCAGTTGGAGGTAAAACACACACACACACAGACACAGACACAGACACACACACACATGCGCACACATACACGTTCTGGAATAAAAATGAAACAGTCAAAATATTATGAATAGAATTCCACAGAACTGCTGTCCTACTGAGACACACATACCACTGTGTACTCTCGCCACCACTCTACCTCCCCCCACCTCTCTCTCTCTCTTTCTCTGTCTCTCTCTCTCTCCCTCCCACTCTCTACCTCTCTCTCTTGCTCTCTCTCTGTCTCTCTCTCTCTCCCTCCCTCTCTCTTTCTCTCTCTCTCTCTTCTCTCTCTCTCTCTCTCTCTCTCTCTCTCTCTCTCTCTCTCTCTCTCTCGCTGAGATTGCTGATTTAGCTTAAACGTGTTTCCTGTTGCCCCCCCATCCTCCTTTCTTCTTTCTGTTCCTCGTTTCTAGCATCCTCTTCTTCTTTTGCTCTGCATTTATATAACTTGAGTGCAGTGTGTTCTGATTGGCAGACAGCAGTAGGAACGACGATGCAGAGCACACTGAGGAATAAAAAGTCTTTAGCAGGTTGCCATATAATGCACTTTTTGTTCTTTGTTATGTCCTGTGATTTAGACCATGTTAGCGAGGTGTGTGTTAATTGCTACATGAGCAGTTACAGCAGCTTCCCACTCTGTGTGTGTTCAGATGGTTCACTGTGAAGCTGTACAGTTAGCAGATGTATAATGAATCTCTAAATTGTCCATTGTGTGTAAATGGATGTGCGAGTGTGTGCATGATTGTGCCCTGAGATAGCCTGGCATACAGTGTATATCCTGCCTTGTGTCCCGAGTCTCCTGGGACAGAATCCAAGTTCCCTGCAACCATGCAGTGTAGAGGATGGATGGTGTGTAGCCCACCTTTATTTCATTAGTTTATTAATTAAAAAGAAATAAAATATTAGAAGATGGACATTGGTGTGATTTTGATGCACATTTATAAAAACAAACAAACAATGCAGTTAATATTTAAAGCTACAGGATGTGACACTGGAATTTTGTTGTCTCTGGTACAACAGTCTTATTGCCTGCTTCGTTCACGCTCTCATTAACGCTTATTCTCTTTATCCTGATTGGCTGCCAGCTCCTATCTGTCACCTTTCACCAGGACTTCTTTCATGCATAAAGTTACATGTATAATGTTTGATCTGTCTCAGTTGACACATCATATTATAAAGTTTTTTTGTCCAGTGACTCAGTAATTGTGTTATTTTTATTGAAAACAAAGCAAAAATGCACACTAAAGCTCATATGTGTGTACAATTAAGCAGAAGTAATAGAGGGGAGGTACATTATTGTGAGCTTAGTGGTGAGCTATGTGTGTGTGTGTGTGTGTGTGTGTGTGTGTGTGTGTGTGTGTGCTTGTGTGTGTGTGTGTGAGTGAGTAGCATGAAAAAGAAAATAAATTCAGTGTTACTTCTGCTTTTTTTCTCGAATACTGCATTATTGAAAGATGATCTATGATATAAAAACTGAGTAGTAGTAGAGCTGGACCATAACATTTCAACCTTTAGATTATTGATGAAAATTCAACATTGTCAACAGTTTCAGATTCATTACTAACATCAGCCAGCCACTTTTATATTTGCATGCTGATACTCACAATCACACACACACAGTTCAAATCCCAGCCACTCAATTGCAAAAAACCACTTTCACAATCTGGATCAGTGTGTGTATAAATTCTGGGAATAAACGTTCCAGAAGGAAATTGTCAAAAAAATATTTTTCTTTCCTGTCTTTTTCTTTCATTTTTTCCCCTCTTTCTTTTGAGATCTCTCTCTCTCTCTTTTCTGAGATGGCAGTCTGTGTTTAAAGTTGCTGATCTAAAGAAACAATATTATTAGATATATATTAATATTAATATTAATATTAATATTAAAGATATAACAGAAAAACTCGTTTAAATTATAAAATGACTAAATGAGTAAACAATGAATAACAGTAAATAATTAAATGCTGTCAGATAAATTCTGTTTGCTAATGCCAGATTTGTGCAATGTATACACATACAGATGACCTTGAAACTATGTCCTTGTTGCTCTGGCTCCACCCCCTGACTCCACCTTCCAAATATTATTCCTGATTAGATTTATTTTATGTTTTGTTGTAGTCAGTGTTGTGTTATATTTGTGTTTTCTTCTTCTGACTTCATTTGCTGAGATTGCACAAGTTTAGAAAGGTTTTGAGAAAACTACACGTTTAGTGAAGACGCAATACAAAAACCTTGAATATCAGCTGATATTCATGACTTGTTCTTTAAAAACTAATAAGCTCAGAATTTTTTTTTAAAACTGAAGATAAAATAACAAAAATACATAACTAAAATCATGATTTGCACAAAACTGCATATTTATTTATTTAACCTGTTTCACTTACATAAAATCACTTACATAGCACATTATATGTATATTTGCATGAAAATATATTAAAGTATAAAGAATACATGTAATAAATCAATTTGTCTTTATATGTAAATACTTCCTGTAAACTTTCTCCAGTGGTAGACCAAACTACTGGCTGGTAATATGAAACCTCATGTAATAATTATTTCAAATAATTCAGATAATACAGGAAATTATCACAGAATAAGAATCACTTACAAACTGCTAGCTGTGTTGATTTAAATTTAAAACAATATTTTTATATTTCATATCCAGATTTGGAGAGCTGAAATGCTTTTATTGCATTATGAACTACATTGCATTGTGTTTCAAAGACAATAAAATAGAGCATGCTGTTTATATTGTGCTTAAAATGATCATTAACTGGTTAAATAATTCATTCATATTTAATGACATATTTATCTTGGTCAGAGTTGCAGTGGATCTGGAGCCTGTTACAGGAACACTGGGGAATACACCCTGGATGGAGTACATAGAACTATATCAAAATAAAAATGTTTATTTAGTATTTTAGCCTTTGTACAAAAAACATATTCAGATGTATAATGAAAGTGGTGTTATTTTAGTTAACGCAAGAGCCCAGTTTTATTAAGAAAACAATTAGATGCTTCACTTTACAGTTTAATTTGAAAACCTTACTTTTCAAGCAGATGAAAATATCAGCTTATAGCCTGGAACAGTACATCTATATCATTATTAACTAGCTTGGAATATTCTATAGTGCTGCATTTAAGCAGGACAATTTTCTTTAAGTATTACCCAATGGTTATGGTTTTCCAGACCGTCCATGATTATTAATTGTAGTAGTAATCACAACTCTGTCCATCAGTGTTATTATATTTAGAGAACAAGCACCAAAGTCAATTCAGACCTCTCTTCTATCAGTGGAAAAATCAGGAATACATGAATTTAGATAATATTGTTTGAAGAATCTAAATAATATTCATTAAATAAATTCATTCTAAGTAAGATAAATTGGACTATATTTTACTGTTAAAGTGCTGCTTGGCTACAAAATGTTCGTAGTTTCAGCTCTGGTGAGTTTCTGAATGGTTAATGGAGCAAAATCTTTGCACCAAAGCCACGTAAATGCTGTAAATCTTCGAATCCTATTAAACTGCAAAATACAGAAGCGTGATGGATATTAAAATGTTCCTGTGAATGATTTTAGGAGCGTCCTTAATCTATATCGTAAACTAGTTAGCTACAGAAAACTGTTGTTGATAAACAAAATTAAAAAAAATCAGTGATTAATTATGTTCTCTCTCTCTCTCTCTCTCTCTCTCTCTCTCTCTCTTATATATATATATATATATATATATATATAAAATCTTCTTGTCTCTCTCCCTTCGCTTTCTCAGCATTTCCAGAACATGTTGAAGTCAAAGCTGAATGTTTTGACTCTGCGTAAAGACTCACTACCGAGTGTCATCTTCCATGAACCAGAGGCCATCGAGCTCTGCTCCACAACACACACCACAAAACCACGCACACACACTGGCTATAAGGTATGACAGACACAGACACACCACAAACACCTAAACACATCATGTATACGGCGCAGAAACTATTGAAATAAGAAGAAATCTGTAGATTATCATAGTAACATATGCCTATATAGTGTGAAAAGGAACTCTAAAAATAGTGGTATATCATTACTCTACCTGTATGGATGTACTAAGATGTGGTAGCTTAGTGTTTAAAGTGTTGGACTATTGATTGGAAGGATGTGAGTTCAAATCCCAGGTCAACCAAGCTGCCACTGCTGGGCCCCTGAGCAAACCCTCAATTGTTCAGTTGTGTGAAATGAGATTGAAGTACAAGTCGCTCTGGATACAGGTGTTTGCCAAATGCTATAAATATAGGATAGATCACAAAATATAATCTCTAGGTGCATCTGTGACTGTGACTACTGGTTCTTATTGTCATCATAGTAGCCTGGGATTTATCAGCATTTGCTAAAATAGCTCTAATATTTATGAATTAGGACTGAGTCTGTGGCATGTAAACTACTACAAAGTAGTATTACACAGCCTTAACTACATATCACTAGGGGCTAATTTGTTAGCTGGGTTAAATAGACTGCTAGATGCTTGTTTTCAAATGCTTTCCTTTTTTAAATAAAAATCTTAATACAAAATCAACATCATCCTAAAACAATTACAAGCACTCAGTCACTAATTTCATTCATTCATTCATTCATTGTCTTCCGCTTATCCGGAGCCGGGTCGCGGGGGCAGCAGTCTAAGTAGGGATGCCCAGACCTCCCTCTCCCTAGCCACTTCCTCCAGCTCTTCCGGAGGGACCCCAAGGCGTTCCCAGGCCAGCTGAAAGACATAGTCTCTGAAAGACAAAGGCCTCTTCCCGGTGGGGCATGCCCGGAACACCTCTCCAGGGAGACGTCCCGGAGGCATCCGAAACAGATGCCCAAGCCACCTCAACTGCCCCCTTTCGATGTGGAGGAGCAGCAGCTCTACTCCAAGCTCCTCCCGGGTGACAGAGCTCCTTACCCTATCTCTAAGGGAGCGCCCTGCCACCCTACGGAGGAAGCTCATTTCGGCCGCTTGTATCCGGGATCTTACCCTTTCATTCATGACCCAGAGCTCATGGCCATAGGTGAGAGTAGGAGCGTAGATTGACTGGTAAATCGAGAGCTTCGCCTTCCGGCTCAGCTGCTTCTTCACCACAACAGACCGGTACATAGACCGCATTACTGCTGCCGCTGCACCGATCCGTCTGTCAATCTCACGATCCATCCTTCCCTCACTCGTGAACAAGACCCCGAGATACTTAAACTCCTCCACTTGAGGAAGGACCTCCCCTCCAACCTGAAGGGTGCAAGCCACCTTTTTCTGATCGAGAACCATGGCCTCGGATTTGGAGGTGCTGACCCTCATCCCAGCCGCTTCACACTCAGCTGCAAAACGCCCCAGTGCATGCTGTAAGTCCAGGCCTGAAGAGGCCAACAGGACAACATCATCTGCAAAAATCAGCGATGAAATCCTGTGGTCCCCAAACCGGACTCCCTCCAGCCCCTGGCTGCGCCTAGAAATTCTGTCCATAAAAACAATGAACAGAACCGGTGACAAAGGACAGCCCTGTCGGAGCCCAACATGCACTGGGAACAGATCTGACTTACAGCTGGCAATGCGAACCAAGCTCCTGCTCCGGTTATATAGATACCGAACAGCCCTTAACAGAGGGCCACGGACCCCGTACTCCCAGAGCACCTCCCACAGAATGCCACGAGGGACACGGTCGAAAGCCTTCTCCAAGTCCACAAAACACATGTGGACTGGTTGGGCAAACTCCCACGAACCCTCGAGCACCCTGTGGAGGGTATTGAGTTGGTCCAGTGTTCCACGACTAGGTCGAAAACCGCATTGCTCCTCCTGTATCCGAGGTTCGACTAACGGTCGGACTCTCCTCTCCAGTACTCTGGAATAGAGTTGGAACACACCCTCCGGTCCCCCTTCTTAATAAGAGGGACCACCACCCACGCTCGCCCAGTCCAGAGGCACTGTCCCTGACCGCCACGCTATGTTGCAGAGATGTGTCAGCCAAGACAGCCCCACAACATCCAGAGACTTAAGGTTCTCAGGGCGAATCTCATCCACCCCCGGTGCCTTGCCACCAAGGAGCTGCTGAACTACCTCAGTGACCTCAGCTTGGGTGATGAATGAATCTACCTCTGAGTCCCCGGCCTCTGGTTCCTCTACAGAAGGCGTGTCAGTAGGGTTGAGGAGATCCTCGAAGTATTCCTTCCACCGTCCGACAATATCCCCAGTCGAGACCAGCAACTCTCCATCTCCACCATAAACAGTGTTGGCAGAGAGCTGCTTACCCCTTCTGAGGCACCGAACGGTCTGCCAGAATTTCCCCGAGGCCGTCCGATAGTCCTTCTCCATGGCCTCACCGAACTCCTCCCAGACCCGAGTTTTTGCTTCCGAGACCACCACAGCTGTAGTCCGCTTGGCCTGCCGGTATGCCTCAGCTGCCTCCAGAGTCCCCCGAGCCAACCAGGCTCGATAGGACTCCTTCTTCAGCTTGACAGCATCCCTTACTTCCAGTGTCCACCACTGTGTTCGGGGATTGCCGCCGCGACCGGCACCAGAGACCTTACGGCCACAACTCCGGATGGCTGCGTCAACAATGGAGGTGGAGAACATGGTCCACTCGGACTCAATGTCCCCAACCTCCCTTGGGATCTGGTTGAAACTCTCCCGGAGGTGGGAGTTGAAGATCCCCCTAACAGAGGGATTAGCAAGACGTTCCCAACAGACCCTCACAATACGTTTGGGCCTGCCAAGTCTGTCCGGCATCCCCCTCCGCAAGCGGATCCAACTCACCACCAGGTGGTGATCGGTTGACAGCTCCGCCCCTCTCTTCACCCGAGTGTCCAAGACATGCGGCCGGAGGTCAGATGACACGATCACAAGGTCGATCATTGATCTCCAGCCTAGGGTGTCCTGGTACCACGTGTACTGATGGACACCCTTATGCTTGAACATGGTGTTTGTTATGGACAGGCTGTGACTAGCACAGAAGTCCAGCAACAGGACACCACTCGAGTTCAGATCAGGTGGGCCGTTCCTCCCAATCACGCCCCTCCAGGTATCACTGTCGTTGCCCACATGGGTGTTGAAGTCCCCCAGCAAAACTATGGAGTCCCCAGTCGGAGCACCTTCCAGCACCCCTCTCAGGGTCTCCAAGAAGGTTGGGTACTCCACACTGCCATTCGGCCCATAAGCCGAAACAACAGTGAGACACCTATCCCCTGCCCGAAGGCGCAGGGAAACAACCCTCTCGTTTACCGGGGAAAACTCCAGCACATGGCGGCTGAGCTGGGGGGCTATAAGCAAGCCCACCCCAGCCCGACGCCTCTCACCATGGGGCACTCCAGAGAAGAAGAGAGTCCAACCTCTCTCAAGGAGTTGGGTTCCAGAGCCCAGGCTGTGTGTGGAGGCAAGCCCGACTATCTCTAGCCGGTACCGCTCAACCTCCCTCACCAGCTCGGGCTCCTTCTCCCCCAGTGAGGTGACATTCCATGTCCCAAAAGCCAGATTCTTTGTCCAGGGTTTGGGTCGCCGGGGCCCCCACCCATGACCGCTACCCAAAACACATTGCACCGGACCCTTATGCTCCTTCCTGCGGGTGGTGGGCCTACGGGAAGGTGGGCCTACGTCGTTTCTTCGGGCTGTGCCCGGCCGAGTCCCGCAGGCAAAGACTCGGCCACCAGGCGCTCGCCTGCGTGCCCCAACCCCAGGCCTGGCTCCAGGGTGGGGCCCCGGTGACACCAGTCCGGGCGACGTAACGGTCCTCGATTTTACTTCCATAAGAGTCCATAAGAACCGCTCTTAGTCTGACACGTCACCTAGAACCCGTTTGCCTTGGGAGACCCTACCAGGAGCACTAGGCCCCTGACAACATGGCTCCTAGGTTCATTCGGGTACTCAAACCCCTCCACCACAATAAGGTGGCGGTTCAAGGAGGGGACTAATTTCAGTAAACTGCTTATTCTGGTCAGGCTGGTCAGAGCCTAGCCTGGAAAAAAAATCTTAAGAAAATACAAAACAAAACTATTTTTTATCTCTAAATATTCTACTAGACAGCGATAAGATCAGATGGAAATGAAATCTGCTTACGTCTTGCCTCCCAGCTGTTTTTTTTTTTTCTGAGACAAAACACCCCAAGTAATCACATGTTTCCTCTTGGGTTTCTGTAGAGATCTCAACAGTCACACACACTGTTCTCAGACCTGACAAGTTAATGATTTATTCAAATATATATTTGAGAGATGTAAAGATTATTTTAGATATACATATATCATGTCTAAGAGTATAAGTAGTAGTTTATAAGTAGTTCATAAGAGAAATACACTAGAGTATTTAATTTGAACAAGTTTAAATGTTATATTATTATGTTAAGAATGCCATTGATCAAACATTTAAAACAGTATCTGGAGAAGAGAACCTGTGTCTTTTTTCCTGTCTGTCTCACACAAGAAAATCTGGAAAAGTGTGTTGGTCTCCTGCAGAGACACTGTCCATTGCAACACTACAAATCAGACTGTCAGAATCATGCACACACGCACACACACGCACGCACACACACGCACACACACGCGCACACACACGCACACACACGCACACACACACACACACACACGGAGATACACTCAGGGGTGACTCAGGTATACAGTAATGGACTCAATAGTAGGAGTGAGAGAAAAAGAGAGAGAGAGAGACCGTGTGTGTGTGTGTGCGTGTGGTAGGATTGTTGTCTCTGCGTTCCAACATTCCAAAAAACTCATACGACTCTCTGTAGCAAATCATCTTCAGAGAGTAGATATTACTGCCATTTCCTTTACAGAAGGACAGAGAGAGAGAGAGAGACAGACAGACAGACCTCAATAATAGATCTTGTTTATATGAACCAGACAGCATAGTATAGTAATGTTTGCTCACACAGCAGAAGTGAAGTCTTGTACACACAAGGAGAGGAAGATTGGAGGAAGGTAGAAGAATATGAAGACTTTTCTGAAGGAATTCTTTTAAAGAATAAAAAATTTCTGTTATAAGTGCTACTATAAACTTTTTATGAATTAATCTAATACTATGGGTTTCATAAATGAGGCCCATTGTCACAATCCACAGTGCATTCTCTATGTACAGATATTTGAAAACTGTGCCTGGCCTATATAGTGACTAGAGTGTGTAATTTGCGACATGTGTACAGTTAATGGTATAGTAATTACAGTAAGAAATTTGTTTATATGACTCTTTTATCCACACTTAGAAATGCTGTAATTGCAAGTGCAAGAAACCGAGAGAAACTCAAGAAAAAGAGTGGAAGAGAAGTGAGACAGAATCAGTTCCGATTTAAACTTTGTAATTGCACACAAAAACAAACTGTGTGAATATTTTACACACAGACACAAATACTAATACTAAGGCAAATGACACCAACACCAGTTGCTCTACAATGTGTGTGTGTTTGTGTTTGTGTGTGGTAAGTTAGTGTCTCTACAAAAACCCACGTCTGTTTCTGTGAACTGAACTTAGCTCTCGCTTTGTGTTTCTTTTAGGTGACATATCTAGGGAAAGTGACAATCCCAGGCTCCAAGTTCCTCTCAGGCTGCACCGAGTCTGCCGTGGTGGCATTATGGGATACAAAGTGCTCGTCAATCGCCATGGATGCCTTGCTGGAGATCCGACCCTTCCAGGTGCGTCTGCACCACTTGAGTGGGCGGAGTGAGGCGCCAGACTCCGTGGAAACATTCCAGGTGGCACGAATCGCATACTGCACGGCGGATCATGAGGTGAGCCCAAAGGTGTTCGCATTCATCTACCGGCAGATCAACGAGGACCTGACATTCCAGATGGACTGCCACGCCGTGGAGTGTGAGAGCAAGCGCGCTGCCAAGATGCTCGCTCATGCCATGATGGATGCCTTCAACAAGACCTTCCACTCCATGCGAACCGACGGGCGTATCCACCAAGTAGGAGGCGAGATTCCTGAGGACTCAAATGCGAATCCTGATGATGGCTGAGGCTGAGGGTCGAGGGGGTGGGACCTGTTTCTGTCTTTGGTGGGATAGTAAAGAAAAAGAAATCAAAATGTTCTCTTAGCTCGCGGCTAATAAATAAATGCATCACTGCAGCCATATTGCTCACAAATCTTGTTATTGTTCTAGAATGTTGCAATGAAAATTTGATCTAGAACATGTATTAGGACATCACAATGGACTGTTGTTCTCAACTGCTGCGATACTATATTGTTTCAGAATGTTGCCATGGCTGTACTACAATGTTGTGTTCCAGGTGTGTTCTAGAATAATGTTATAGAATACTGCATTTAGAATGTTGGCAAACATTGTGATAGACGTACATAAGATTAGTACATGATAGATCGTTGCTCTCATATTCCATCTCATCATGGAATGTGGTATTAGATGAAACATTGTTCTAAAATTTGACAAGCCTTGTCCTAGAACATCACAGTGGAAACCTTTTCTAGACTATTGCAACCCTTGTTATAGAACATGTATCTAAATTATTTTTGAGAACAAGTCAGATTGTTTTACATTATTTTTGAACAATGTTCTTGAATGCCTTGATCTCATGTTGCTCTAGACCATTGCACCCCTTGTTCTAGAACATTGTTTTAGAATAGCACAAGCTTTTTATGGAGCGTCAAATATTGGGATCGTTGTACTAGAACATATGAAAGATTCTTCCCGAATATTGCATCATGATGCAACATTTGTTTTAGAATGTGATGGAATGTTCTAGAATGTTGCTAGCATGCTTCTGGTACATTGGGATGGAACATTGTTCCAAAACGATGGAAAAAAAGCATGTATTTTAGAACATTGAGGAATATTGCAGGCATTTTTACTGGATCCACAAGTTTTGTGTCGTTGTTGAAACATCATTATGAGAAAAATGAGCGAAATATTATGTCAGGATGCAGCATTATTATTACACATACACTGTTCTAGAACATACATAAAAGAACATACATGAAAAGTGGCGTCACTATATGTTTTGAAATGACACGATTGATCACCGGTGACAAATCATTAGCCTAGGCATCATCACATGCAGATTACTTGTCCATGCTCTGATTTTTTTATTTCTATATCTAAGAAAATATGCCACTTTTAAAAAGGGAGTGTAGAATGTAATATGTACATTCAAACATAACACATTAGAATTGTTTTAAAAATGTCACGGTCTATGCAGAACCAGCTAGTTTTAGAATCATGCTTCCAGTCAAACTGCTTTAACTGCATTACATTTACATTATGGCATTACATTATTTTAAACATAAAACCTAAAATCTTTTCATAGATGAAATTAAAATACAGATTATAGAAAATAGCATCACAATAAATCTATATTTTCCTTTTTCTGTACTATAATGAAAAATACATATGTTAGTATGGACTAGGCCTATGGCTATGAAGAATTATCTTCAATCCATGAAATTTCATTGTCTACCGCTTATCCGAACTATACTCGGGTCACGGGGAGCCTGTGCCTATCTCAGGCGTCATTGGGCATCAAGGCAGGATACACCCTGGACGGAGTGCCAACCCATCGCAGGGCACACACACACACTCATTCACTCACACAGTACGGACAATTTAGAGATGCCAATCAACCTATCACGCATGTCTTTGGACCGGGGGAGGAAACCGGAGCACCCGGAGGAAACCCCCGAGGCACGGGGAGAACATGCAAACTCCACACACACACGGGTGGGTGGGAATCGAACCCCCAACCCTGGAGGTGTGAGGCGAACATGCTAACCACTAAGCCACCGTGCTCCCCTCCATGAAATTTAAGAATCCATTTTCATTGTCGCTGCACTTAACTAGTTTATACATTAAGATAAATTACATTAGCTCCCACATTTTAGCCTAGTTAATAGGTTTCTGGGCAACCAAAAAATATAATTAGGCTAGCAGCTTACGGATTTATGATTTGTTCCCCTTGCAGTTCATTTTATATTCAGAGTATTCCGAATAATGTGAAAATTGGTCCAGTACATTGTGATATAGAACATGGTGATGAAAAATTATTTAGAATAATGTTTTAGTATATCTAAACAGATCTTTGTATATTGGAAACATCGTGACCGAATACTCTGGAACATCAGAATGGAACATTGTCCCGAAATGTCGCACTAGATGTTGAAGCATTATTCTAGAACATCAGCGCTGAAACAGTTTTGCAGTACATAGCTAGAACAAGGTTTAGTTCTATTCAAGAGTATGGGATGAATGATGTGATGGAATGTTGTTGCCTAATATTGTTATTGAGCAGTAGAATTTTCAGATTAATCACAAGCCTTGTTTTGAATCATTGCAGAAAGCTTGTTTGAGAATGTTAGATTGTTTTAGAACACGATTTTTCCGGTTTGTTCTAGAGCATTCTACAATATGTTCTACAGCATCATGATAAAACGTGATACAATGCCAAGAGGAACGTTGTTTTATAACGTTGTGATGAAGTATATTTTTCTAGTACTGCAAACATTCTATACTGTGGAAATTCTTCTCGAATGTTGTAAAAGAATGTTGTTCTAGAATGACAAGACATTCTTGAACGCTGGAAATGAAAATAGTTGAGGAAACAGTTACCCCCTACTCCCCCACCCCATATACAGAAAGCCGCTGTGTGTTACAGTAAGTATATGAGTGGCGGGGCATTCCTGTCTTGCGTTCTCCTTAGCCAATAAGAATCTTTGGAATTCGTTCCCTCCGCGAGTAGTTCTTACCCCCAGTGTGTTTTTAACAATTGTGTTTTTAACAGCCTGTGTGTGTGTGTGTGTGTGTGTGTGTGTGTGTGTGTGTGTGTGTGTGAAAAACAGAGAGCGAGATTTGTACTAAAGACAGTGGATAAACCATAGGTAAATCTTTACAGAATGGGTTTTTGGGTTTTTGACAACAACATTAGGTGATGCTTTGTGTGTGTGTGTGTGTATGCATTTATGGTTTGAAGTGAGTGACAGATTTTTTCTCAGCCACATTAATTGCTGTGTGTAAATACAGATTCTCCACTGTGCTGTGTTCAATTGTAAAAGTTTTTGCGGTCTTATTCCCGCTGCATTGACCTGCCTGGCTGCATCCCAAATGCAACTGTATGATACATGTCTTTATTATGAATCGTTCTCGCGAGTGCTAGTGACTGAGAACTGTTATCTGGGAAGTATTACATAAAGCCTGGTACTTAATTGGATAATTTCTACTTTAATCAGCACACAAGCTATATATGAGCTACAGCTCTTCCAGATTAATTAGCTAAGCTTATGCACTGCATCCACTGTGAGTAAGACTGTATGAACAACACGGTGATCATGTTTTGACTGATTTTATTAGTTTCAGCCTTAGAATGGCTGGATTAGACATGAGCTCTAGCATTTGGGATGAAGCCTTAGCATAAGCGAAGGTTCAGTTCCTGCCCCACACACACACACACACACACACACACACATTATATATATATATATATATATATATATATATATATATATATATATATATATATATATATATATATGTGTATATATATATATGTATATATATATATATATATATATATATATATATATATATATATATATATATATATACACAGAGTTCTCCAAATAAAAACAGATAAGTAAATGTACTGGCCATTAGTGGAACAGAGAGAGAAAGAGATCTATATATAAATATGAATATAAATTTATCTATACAGTGTATTCATGAAGCTTTTCTTTATACAGATGTATCAGTTCTCTATTATTCCAGTCAAATGTTTATAGACATTTTGTTTAATCACATGAAATCAGTATTGTGCAGAAGACGAATGAGTGAATGTGCTGTTGTTTTCTGTGAATGTTCTCACTTCCTGCCATAGCAGCTTTAAATGTCTGGTGTGAATTTCTATTAAATAAAAGTCCTCACCTATAAACTCCTTACCAGCACAAAATAGTGTGTGTGTTGTTTATCAGATAGCTGTGTATGATCATTATGTTTCAAAATAATTTGTTTGCATGAGATATGGAATATCTTTAGTAAACACTTTATGCTCAGGGGACGCTGGATGCAGGCAGAAGGCAGAAAATAGTAATGCATTTCTCATAGGATATTATGTAAACACATTTGCACACTCAGTGACACCAAAGGGCAATTTAGCGTAGCCAATCCACCTAACACAGGGGTGTTATATCTGAACCTAGAGTCAAATATTGCCCTCAGATAGATATTAACTGGTCCACTACTTTTCTCCTAAAATTGATAGCGCAATGACCAAGATATTGCTATATTTCCTTTAACCTGATGGTGGCAGAAGAAAAAAAATTGGCTGAAATGCAAGAATGGTTTTTTATCTTACTATACCCGCAAAAAGACATACTGAATCAAATACACACTTGGTTTGTAAAAATTGTTGGTACTCTTCCATTAAAAAAAGAAAAACTCACAATGGTCACTGAAATTATTTGAAATTGTCAAAAGAAACAATAAATAGAAATTTACTGAAAATTGACTAATGAAAATCAGACAGTAGTTTTGAATTGTGGCTCAACAGAAGCATTAAAAAAATAAACAACTAACGAAACAGGACTGGACAAAAATTATGGTACCTTTAATTTAATATTTTTTGCACAACCTTTTGAGGCAATCACTGCAATCAAGTGATTTCTGTAACTCTCAATGAGACCTCTGCATCTGTCCA